>JBBPCW010000147.1:6864410-6889935 GCA_037974425.1 Phenacogrammus interruptus | reverse complement strand
TATAAATAGATAAACATATATAAAATCAACTGCTGTGAGTTTAATAATTGTGTACACTCCCCAGCACAATGCACAGCAAATTGTGAATGTTGCATTTAACCTATCTGTGTAGAAACAACTCACAGCAGAAGCAGAACTGATGACCTTCTGGTAACAAGTCCATCTGCTTGACTGTTTCTCATTATCTGCCATCTAGACAACAAAAGTGGCAGAGAAAATAACGAAAGTCCTGAAGCTGACTGAGGACTCAAATGCTGGACTTCATGTTTGATGTCATGATCCCAGACGTAATGTTGTACATATGGTATAAGAACTCGCAGTCATATTAAAAAAATTGTGAATGGCAGAGGTGGCAGTGTTTATATGTTTTAATTTTATTTATTTTATGTCACCATCAAAATTCTGATGATCACTGAAGGATTATCCAGATACAAAGCAGAAATATCACTTGCCTCAGTAAATATTAAATGTAACCGAAACTGAAGCCTTGAAAGAAAACATTTTGTAACATGTTTTCTTACTTTGTAAATGCATGTTTTATTTCATTATTTTTAACGTTTGTATTTCAAATAAAAATACATTGTGTACAAATTTTTTTATTTCAGATTATTTTTTTAAAATAAAAAGCTTTATAACTGAATACCATTCACGTTCTAATTATTTTTTTTAATCGTTCTTCTTCTTCTTATTATTATTATTATTAGGCCGTTGCAAAGTTCTTTATGGCTGTCCTGTGACCACCATGACAGAGTTGTAGGCTGGAGATAGCTTAACTCCTCTCAGTAACCTAACTATTTTATTGTAAAAGCATATTTATTTAGTTAGTGCACATGTAATGAAATTTCAATGCAATGTAAAATACATTTGTGCTAGAAATTGCTTTACATTTGCATTGTTTTATTTACAATGCAAATGTAAAGCAATTTCTAGCATAAATTATGTTTCATCTCTGTTTTAAATAGAAAACAGTAAATAACAAATTTCGTTGTAGTTTATTGGTAAAATTAATGTAGCTTGTTTAATTTTAACACAAACACGACACGCCATGTAAATTAATTTGTAATTACTGTCATGTGCCACTTTCACACAGAGTAAACCAAGTTGAATTGACCGTCATGTACCACAACGGCTGTAACGTGCCACTGTCCCGCAGTGCAGAGTAAACCAAGTTGTAATGACTGTCACGTACCACTAGGGGCTGGAACGTGCCACTGTCCCGCGACACTGTCTTACGTGCGTGCCACTGTCATGTAATAACGTAACAGTACAGGACACTAAATGCTGTAACCCCTGCTGCTTCTTCCACCGTTCGCCACAATATTACTTATCTTGATTATTTCCTCATACTGCAGCCAGATTTTTTTTCTCCTCTACCTAACAGAAATGGATTTCCATAGAAAGCTGAAGGTATTAATTGGTTTAGGCAGATTATGTTAATAGCAAAGGTGAGTTATTCCAGTGAAGGGAAAAACTGCAGTAAATGATCGTAGGCATGTTTGCAAGCATCACATCTACCCAGTCATAAATCTTTACACACACTGAATTTGTTTACATTTGCATGTTACTCAATATTCTTTGCTAACATAGTGGCCCCTCATAGTCACATGTGAACACACCACAGCACACAGTGCGAACAATGTGACAATATTTCTCTGCATTTAACCAATCACAAACCACCAACGTGGGGCACCCAGGAAGGTGCTTTGCTCAAGGGTACCTCAGGGGTGCCATTAGCAGTCCTAGGATTCAAACCTCCAGCCTTTTGATCACAAAGACAACTCCCTTATCAGCAGGTAAACAGTAAATTCAATGTTTTTATACATCACTGCCTACCAATAATTAATAATGCAGATCTCCAGACATACTAGATATTCAACATGCGATTAAATGACAGCCAGTGGGATGAAAAAATTAACAAGTGCATTTAAAATTAAAGGACTGCATAGAATTTCTCTCTGCATCACCACACAACCAGTTAAGACAAATACGTTAGACGTGCACCCCTGCATCTTTACGTTATAAAGGAAACGTGTATCTGCATTTACAGTTGTTCCCTCAACAGGTTTGCAAGTAAAAACCTGTTTTGTGTGCAGAAACTTTAGGCTGGTCGTGTGTGTGAGAACTCAAAACTTGACCAAGCTGTAGTTTCCAAAAGAAGCCTGTAGACTCTCAGTATATTCTCAAGAGGACTGTGGATCTGATCATGAAGACTGATGTGAATAATTTCCCAACATAAATAGCAGAATAGCAACCATGGCAGCCTATTTATTACAAACACTGCCATGTCCATGGTGTGTGGAGAACAGACCAAGCAAAAAAGACAAAGAAAGTAATTAGTCTCTGGCACACAAAAAAAAAAATCAATTTATTGCATGGTTTTATTGGTAAAAGCAAAAAACAGCACAAATATATTATATATATATATGGCCTTAGGCTGACTCTGAAAGTCTGATATGTGTTGAGTTTTTTACACTAGTATGGCTATTTCAGTAATACTGCTGCTGTAAGTATTTAAAGGTCAGGCATAAATGCAGCACCAAATTCAGTCTCTAATGTACTGCGCCACAGATCTGTGATGTAAAAGTGAAATAAAACGGATGAAAAAAGTTCAGTGACGCAAAGACCTCGATCTCCCATTTGAACATGTTTTTTTTTTTCCTTACACAAATCAAAAAGGTGCTCTGTGCAGTGCATGACATCACATGATCCCTGTAGATAAGGACTTTAGTGTCCACAGGAAAAGTTGTAAGAAAGCAAATTTCAACCTAAATCTGGTGTTGGTACAGCTTTAAACTGAGTATTCAGAATACAAGCACAAAATAAAACCGTTCCAACAAGACTGACAATCCAGAAATGGTGAAGAATTTTCAATTCAGAATACGGATGCCCTCAACATCACACTCTTGTATGAGAACTCAAATCATACCTGCCTGTCCAAAATGAAGCATTTCAATAACAAAAATGATGTAAAAGTTTTGGAAGAACAAAGACATTAATTGAAGAAAAAAAAAAAGTGACACCGTTTGGCAACGACGAAAATAAAAGCAAAGCTCAAACTTTCAGAACAAATGGCCCATGGAACCGGACACACCCTTAAAGCATTCTGCACCAGTCGTGATGAAAAGTGGCCTAGGCATACTAGGAGAAAAAAAAAACTCAGGATGCAATGAAAAATTTTGAATCATAATGAAATACATTAATACCATCTGAGATATACATTGATATCAGTGCAACTATACTGTATTTTTTTTTATCAAATGTATTGATTTCTCACCTAACTTAATGTTTTATGTATAGTTTAATTCATGAATAATTCAAGATAATAAAACTAAACTATTAATAAATCAGTACATTTTTAAATTAGGTGAATAATCAATACATAGACAAATGTACTGATTTATTTATAGTTTAATTGACTAATAAATCAAGATAAAAACTAAGCTGCATTTGTGTTTGTGCTATATTAGCCAAAGTTCACCCAGTGCACCCATAAACTATAATCCAGAATTTAGAGTAGGCATTTTCATTTGGACTTGTCCAGTTGGGATAGGGTATAACAAAATGCATAACACAGTAAAACAGCGTAACTTTCATCAGCAATCAGAATCAGCACGTTTTAAGATTGAGGACAGATAGTATGAAGTACAACAGATGTATGCATAAGTTAAAAGAGAGTATGCACAAGCTTTGGAAAAACGGGTAGATAGCCCTTTAAAGCTTTTAGAGCTGCTACAATAGGGCGGCGATTTTTAAGGTTTGACATTTTAGAATCTCTTGCTCATAAGCAGGAAAAAAAAACATAAAAGGAACATTATGCCACATCATACATACAGACAAGGTGATAATGTTGTTAGTTTCTTTTTCAGTCACACATGCTGGTTGTATTTAATAGCATCTGTGTCATCATTGATCTTGCTCATAACACTCAAGTTGCACAAAGTAAACAGACAGGAAAAAAATAAACATTCGTACAGCACAGTCTAAATGTCATCTTGCATATGTCTGAACCCAAAAGACAGCTTTTGAGTAGGTTTTAAAGCAAATTTGCAGAAATCGAGTAAATAAATTTCAATAAAAGCATTCCAAATTCAGTGCAATGAAAGGAGCCAAATATCATTTGGCTAGAATTGCAGATACATACTGATGTGAAGAAACTCCTATATATATACACTGGGCAACCTTCATATAATAAATTACTATATTCCTATTCTTTCATTACTATTTATGAGGGAAAGTACACAGGAAAAAAATCACAATTTAGACAGGACGTTTTAGTTACAATGGCTTTTGGTTAATTTATATCAACACAATGCTAGTTTTCTTTTTCAGGATGGAGGTACTTTTGGAAATCCCAATACTTTATGCATCATAGAATGTCACGTTTAACATCTTATTCCCATCAGAAGATTTCAAAGTTCCATTGGAAGGAACTTGACCGACAGTGTACACAACAACCTGAAATCTCTTTTAAATGAATGCTAAGTAAATTAAATGAGCATTTAAAAAGCTGCTTCAATTTGGAAATGGGACAATAAACTGTTTTTTGAAAATTCTGGTAAATTGCCAGAGCAACCCAGCAGAGGGAGTCCATGTGAAGATCAGGGCAAAAGTCTGCATTCTATGAGGCTACCTTCTCTCCCCCTATATGTTAAAGGCACACATTGAGTTGTCATATGGCACTAAGTAAAGCATTTTTTCCCCTTCTTCTTCTTCTTCAAAACATTTTCAGTTTCCATGCTTAAGCTTTTTTTAAATTTTATTTTAGGGTGAAAGAAAAATAACCATTATCCCATGAATACTAAATATAACCATTACTGTGTCACCAAAAGTGTAGTCTAAAAGCAAAAAATCTGCAAAATAAAATATGCATCGTTTATCGGAATAAAGTAATGTGTATACTCCGTTATTATGTGTTTTGTGAACCAATTGCTTGAACTGAGTAGCGGAAGAGTTTCTTAGCCTTGATTGTTAAAGGCAGATTACACTGTAATGCCCCTTTACACTCCACCTAACAAACATTTATATAGTATTTACTTTGACAATACATTGCTCTCAAGATATCATTAATACACACCATTATTTTGCACGTTTGGCAATACTTTGTGATACGTTCATCAACTGTGCAAACAGTCAGAATAAGTCCATTTTAGTGGACCTTCTGAGTCTAATTAAAAGAAAAATATATCTTTAACAAAATTGTCAGGCAAAACCAGCAAAAATAATTGCAATCAAGACCCATCACAAAGATACAGACTTGATCAAGAAAGACACTTTAGAAAAAAAAAAAATGGCCAATTTCCCCCATTATAACCAGTCAATGCATTAAAAAACCCTGAATAATACTCTTTTAGAATGCAGAAAAATAATCACAAAATGGCCCCACAGGAGTTCGTACCCAAACACTCATTTTCCCCTTCCTCATGGGGCAATACAGATGATCTTAAAAATGACCTTTCCTAAAGAAAGCTAAGGAAACCAAATAACAGACATCAAATTAGGAGAGTAGGAACCAACACAGAACACAAAATGAAAGAAATGGGATGAAAAAAAGATGTGCTTTTGTTTCCCTCAAGCAAACACCTCAAAAGGTATAGACCTATTGTGAGCCACTTTTGGGGAAAAACCCCAGAACGTAATAAGACATCTGACTGAAAACTCGAGCATCTAACCAGTAAACTGAAGGTCTCTTCACACTGATACAAGTTGGCAGGAGGTAAGTGTTTTCCTTTGTCTTAGGGCCTTATATATACCCAGAACCATCCCAAAAGAGTTCCACAAATCCAGGTTCTGACATACAGTTTTCTACCTGGTTCGGTTAACAGCATTGGCAAAGTGAGGCCACTCAGCACTAACAATGAGGGCAGCGTCTTCGTCAGACTGAGTGGTGACCTGCGACCATCTCCTGGGAACCTACACTTTTTGTCAGGCTCCTCAGACTCGTAGAAAGTGGTCAGCAGCCTGCATTAAAAGGGTTAAGCACTTTGAGATCATGTCAACTTAAAAATGTCTGAGCAATAAATCATAAACGCTACAATGCAATCGCCAATACTGCTGATATCAAATCAGAAAATTTCTGCAATCTTACTGCAGCAATCAAATTAAAGTAATTTAATTAACACGATGGTGCTGGACATGGAAATACTCACTTATCCTTGATCTCAAATCTCTCATGTAGCCACCTGCGGAAAAAGCCAGGCTCTGGAGGAATTTCCCTCATGTCGACACGTTCAAAGTGGATGTGAACCCTGGGGCATTCCTTACACAGAAACTCTGTCACAGAAAACAAAAGTTATTTTTAAAAAGTATATTATACTTGACAAACGCAGTAAACAAGTAATTTGTTGTAGGGCAATAATCTACACTACACAGTCGAAAGTATGCAGGCATCTTCTTTAAAAATTAGTAATTTTAACGATTGTATCCAAACCCATCCCTAAAAGAGATGAACACCAGCAGTGGAATGGATCTCTTTCGCAGTGACGACTGTTAATTTATTTCTCTAAATGAAATTAAAGCCCTGCAGGAGTAGCATGTGGTACTAGCAAAAATATCACCCAGTTCAGTCCTGCTATGGTGCAAATTAATAATAAAAAAAAAACTAAACCCCAAACAAACAAACAAACAAAAAAACTTATCAAGGGACTGCTGACTTTACACTGCAGACTTCATTTTAAGAAACAGTATTCCTAACAGCAATCTAAAAGGATTTGTGTGTCTGGTTTTCCTTGTATAAAACACTTGCTTAAGAATATCTACTTCAGAGAAAAAGGAACATGCCTTTATGATTTAAAACCTCTGATTGTACCTTCTTTTATTCATAAAATTAAATACTGTTTATACTTAATATATGAAATAGTTTATTAATACATAGTTTCTAGTTCCAGCTGGAAGAATGACCAGTTCAGCTCAATAAAAGACAGTATCATAATTTTTAATCTCAACAGTCATTGTTGCAAATAGGTCTTTAAATACCATTTTCATTCCAAAAGACGTTGGGTATTTCACAGACAATCCATTTAACATAAAAATAAATTAAGCCACCAACAACTTATTTACCTGAAAAACGCCACTGAAAATGACATTTATTTCATTTTTAGAACGAATACATATGATGTACCTAATCACTAACAGTAACATTCATGGCATTTTCTAAAATGAGTAATACAATGCAAATTTGCACGGATGTACCGATGAACAAATCATGGAACTTGACTCACCCTTATGCAATGACTAAAGTACTTCTTCAATAACGTGAAAAGAATGTAGTCATAATATCAATATAACAGCTTAGATGCCATTGCTGTTTATTCCTGTGAAAAACAGGATGTTTTTGCATGACAAGTGGCGACTTTAATGTTTTCTGGGAGCACCAAAGAACTGGAAAATAGCACGTCATAACACATTGTTTACAGGAAGTGACAGGAAATCCATATTTATGTATTCTAGTAACTTGGTTGTAATTAGAACTGACAAACGGTAAAGCATACCTCTTGGGGAAACTGATCTACTAATTTTCAAAAAAAAAAATAAATAAATAAGGGGAGGGGGGGTTTATGAAACACTTCATGAACAATGCGGGCTGAGAAATACAGAAACCTACATTTCAACGAAGGTGTCCTAGAATATGCAATATTTTTTTGTCTAAATGAATAGTCTAAAGGAATATTAATGATTAGCTTCTCAAAAATCTACTCTTTTCTTCAAACAAATCTTAAGTGACAATACTTTCTGCCCAATGCTTCAAATGTAGCTTTGGCGATATGGTTCTTTGTCACCAGTTTGTCACCATATGATTACATGCTTTTCTGGGCATATAGTTATAGTTGCATATATAGGGCATATAGTTAGATCAATATGTCAATATAAAAGATTACAAAACTATTTAAAAAGTGGGCCAAAAAAACCCTCAGTTTACAAAATAAAATCAACATGTCAATCCATAGCGTCACAGTATACACAGATTAAAAATATAATTGGCAGCTTAAGGCCTTAGACATTGCTGATCAATCTCAACGCCCAATACACAAGGATAGAACAAAAATATGAAAAGTCAATAAAAGATCCTGGTTTGAATTGGGGACAAAAGAATGACCAAGACATCCTCACACCATAAGTGACTGCAAATGCATGTGTTGTATGCACCATAAGTGTAAAAGGAATTGTATTTTTATACCTGGCATTGAAGGGGCTGGGTGTCTTTGTCCATCTGATTTCAGTGTGCCCTCATAAGCTACTGTAACATCATATACTGCATCAAGATGCTCCTTCATGGTCTGAATTGCTACATATGATGCTTTCATTCTTGGCGTCAGGATGTGTTTCAGTACAGCAAGACCTACACAAGACACATGAAAATCCAAAAAGGAACTTCTGCTGTGAAACCTTTATGGATCAATCTTTCATTTTAAAGAGTCTTGCTATGCAAAGAGCAGAATTCTGTCTCGCAAGCAAGGCTTTCAAAAAACAAAGATGGCAACTACATTACAAACATCTGAACAAGATCGGACCACACAAAGAGTAATGACCTGTGTTAAACTGTTCGAAATGACTGATAGCACTAAACATAAATAAATGGTGCTTCATTTAATCTAAATTTGTTTTACACTACACCAGTTAGATCTGAGGTAATTGTTCATTAATGTAATCACAGTTGGAAGCTGTTCAAGCACCACAAGATTTTCAGCCTTTCCTATTTGGACGTTATATTCGGGTGTGTGTAGAGCAGACACGCCACAACTCACTCGCACCCACAGAGACAGAATGCTGCTGCGGCTCAAATCTAATCAGTAGCATAAAGTTTCGTTCTCATCAGATCTATGAAACATCCAAGTGACTTATTGTTCAACAGAACTTAAGACCCCCTCTAATCTGCCAGCCACTTACATTTAAGTGGGGTATGTCAAAAAGATTACTATACAGTGGAAAAGGTTGAAACTGTAAAGTATGAAAATTATGTGAGAAAATCAAGAAGTGTACCTTCTTTAGCAGCAAAAGCCTGGCTGTCATTGATCACTCTCTTAAATTCGGGGTTGTATCGCGTTCCCTCTGGGAAGATTACAAGATACATCTGTAAAGACAAAAGGTTGTGACAGAGCACAAAGTATTTACTACTGTAATGGTATTTATGTGTCTGCTGTATCCGTGGGACATGGCAATTTTAGGTATGTCTAAATCAAAGCAATTAAAGACATAACTTTGACATGTCAAAAATCACAGTTATAGAAAATCCCACATCTAAAAAAGACTGAGGTGAAGGGCTTTTTTTCCAGCCTGCAGTGACAGAAGCGTCTTATGAGCCAGCTGGAAGGCTTAAGGGGTGTCATGGGAAAAAGTCATTTGGCAATAAATCCCCTGATTTCATATAGGCTGTAGAGGAAGTATTTTACATGTCTGGAAATGGGTCTTACCCTTTTCACCCAATAAAACAACCTTTAAAAGACTAAAAGCCAAGAAAACCCAAAATGAATCAATAGTTGTGAGCTTTTAGAGTGCTATTTTTCATTTGAGATAAGCAATTCATGTACACAAAATCTTTATCCTAATGTGCTGTATTTTATTAGGAAAGGCTTTTACATTTTTATATACTTACAGGGGCTCCTAAAGCAGTCTGAGACAGGAGTTTTCTTCTCATTATCTTTTCATCAAACTTAGCGCTCCTCTTGACATATACACCGCCATGCTTTGATCCACATTTGAAGACACAAATGTTTTTCAGAAAACATCTTAACACTATTAAACATTTTAATCAAGTAAAAGCACCACATAGTTATATAAGCAAAGTACCTGCGAGAAATACCAGCCGTACATTGGTAGCCATTTGAGTCCATCTTTTAAGACATATCGTACATGGCCAAGTGCATTCTGACGAATGGCTAGCATGTCAGCAACGATCCAATCCGCTGTTATGTTTTTTAAAAAAAAGAAATATGTTAAAATTTTCAGAATTTCAGAACGTATATAATGTATTCAGCTGTTTGCCTCATAAGGCCAAACAACAGAAAAACAAATGCACAGATATCACTGATGCTGTATGAGATAGCTATTTGCAGTCGACTGCATCCAGACTTGCCTGTGGATTGATGGTTGGAAAGATAGACCACATTCTCCTTTTTCTTTGGTATGTCTCCATAAATCACAATCTGAACACATGAAGAAAACAATCATGTTAGACCACAAGAATTAATCTACCTCCTAATAAGAAGGCCACAAGAACTAATCTACCTCCTACCTCCTAAACAGGTTGTAATGGGGAACCATGCAAACATTTTTGTAAATGTCCAGACTTGCTTATCAAATTAGCCAAATGCCCAAATAATAAAGTTGATGGGATGACGAGATAAAATGCAGGTGACAAAAGGGCAGAGTATCCTTAAAGTAATCCAAATACATTCTCTATGAGAGTGCACTTTTTATCTCTGCTTGACTGTTTTTCATTAATTTTATTAGTAGTAGCAATGCTGTGGTGCTGGGCAAATTCCGTTCATAAATCAGATGAATATTGACAACATACTTATTTTAATTAATGTGAATGTAATTTTTATATATATTTTAATATATTATATATTTTGCTTTTAATGTGTATATTTAATACAATCTTTAAACATGAAACAGCTGCATTTCTAACTTTTTCCCCCAATAAGATTTTGTAGCACATAAACACTGCTTAGGTTTAAAAACACACTGTTTTCTCCTGAATCAATACAGTCCATATATGAAATTTGAAATAGAAAAACAGCCTGTTATAAATTCCCTGGTTTTGTGGGGTCATGGAAACCCGCACATATTTATGCTTACTGAGCCTTCAGTAATTTAGTTCTGCCCAATACAATGAATGTTATAAGTGTGTTTTGGCCCCTTAACACAGCACACCCAACCAGAGCTCATTTCCTCATTTTTCAATCAGGAATTCCTAGAGATAAAAAATAATCCCTCATTAAATAGGCCCAAATAATTTATTGATGAAAAGATAGCACCATATCTCAACAAGCTCAATTTAACAACACTTAACATATCAGATGTGCAGCAGAGTGACAACTTGCGTTTCAAATGTATGACAAACTTTAGTGAACTTGCTCTGCAGGTCAGCCAGGAAAATCAACCTTACAACCAAGCAGGAATATTTTGCAAAAGAGGGAGTGCACCAATAATCCCCCTACTGTGTTTGAAAAAGTAAAACGTAAAACAAAGCTAAAAAGTGAGCTTGGGAGTACAGTCTAGAAAGACTTTAGTTGATAGTGAAATGTCTATAAACTGTAAAGATGTGACAGAACATAAAACCACTAAACTTTCATGTAATTGTATAACAATTGAGCATACAACTAGACAAGCCTAATTATGAAAGAATGTGGATATAAAGGCAAACATAAGAAACATGGAGGACTAAGGCTCATTTCCTACTGCAGTGGCTGCTGTTCTAATGAGTCTGCAGCAGACCAGATTTTCATTTAAAACCACACACACACAAAAACACCAAACACACACAAAACCTAAAATGTTTAAAGATCTCCTTTATGTACACTCTGACCATTGTTTTTTTTTTAAACAAACAAAAGTAGTTTTATTAATGTGGGATAATACAAACAATTGTCTATTGTAAGGTGTTTTCCTTTTAACCCTTATCTAAGCCAAATCACCTTAGGCTAAATGCCAACACGACTACTTGACCATCTAAAACACCCTGTTTTAACAACAACAAATGCCCAGGCGTTTTGAAGAGCCTGAGAAGAGAGAACAATACTTATTATTAATTCACCTAATGTTTATATCTGCACTCAATCACCCTTAGTATATGGGCAACCTCAATTCTAAGGCTCTCTCAGGGTCCTTCCTTGTATATGGAGGGAATAAGTAAACAGACCACAAAGCAGTAATGAACAAACTGAAAGTGTGGTTTTAGTGGACCCACCTCGACACCGGTGTAATTTTCAAAGAAGAACAGGACCATGCTCTGGTAGACTGTGTAGATGTGGTCGTCCACTTTGTGGTAGAGTCTGGCTGGGAGGAGAGTGGACAGAAGACGCCAGGTGCCCCAGGACAGCAGGTAAGCCGGAGCAGTCCCGATCATCACAGCGGCTGGGAACCAGTACCGCAAAGAGTACGTGTGGACTACCAGAGACAGCAGCATTTTTGGACGGCAAGAACTGACACCAGAGAGCTCAAAAAGACGAGTTCAGCAACTCTCACACACACCACAGACTGACAGGCACGGCAGGTTTACTGGCTGGTGTGTAAGTCAGCGAGGTATTTCAGCAACGACAGTTTAGGTACAAGACAAGCCCCGACTTCCCATCGACCAAAAACTATACCAAACCGGAACTTCTATTCTGGAGGTTTCTGTCGGCGTAACCGATATATCGCGGTCATGTCAAACCACTTGGTGCCGACCTGACACTCACTTCTGTCCAACAAAGTGTTTAAAACATCGACGGCAACCCGTAATTCTAGCTTTACTTCACAGAAGCGGAAAATACTTGAAACAAGCGTGAGACGCCACACGTCAAACGCGTAGAAGAGAGACACAGTCAGAGCTAAATGCTAACTTTACAGAATAACTGTTCTCCTGTGAGTCAGCTGGACACTTAACTAGAGAACATTACTTTAAAGAGACCATGTAAAGCCCATGAGGTTACAAAAGCTACAAAAGTGTCATACAAATCTAAGTTTGTTTTACTGTCCGGGTTTTCTGCGTCGAAGTCACCGCCACATTCGCATCCCGGACCCCATGTTGCAAGAAGTGACATCAGCCACGAGACAGTATCGCGGCCTCTGATTGGCTGAGGGAGGAACTCGTGCAGGAACGGTTGCCAAGGTGAAGACGACGCCTCTCATTTTATAGGGAGCACGTGAAAGGACGAGAACGAAAAGTGCATCAAATTGAGCTTTTCAAACACAACAAAGCTAACTTCCCCCCATACCTTCCACGTCATGCTCCAACTCTAGGCTTAGAGCAAGTCACTGAATTTTGTAGCGCTTCAAAGTCAATGATTCTCTGTTAAATCAGAGATTTGCTGATGTCGTGTGACCTTGAGTTCCACGTGTTGTGCATATCGTTTACCGGAGATGTCCCACTAGATATGTCAGATCAACCAATGCAAACCCAAATGGGCTCTGAACCAATGCAATCACCCCTTTATTTCTATACTTTATTTAACAGTGTCTTTCACAGCATAACATATAAAACACAAGTCACAGTAAGTCGTTAAAATAACAGGGTACTACACTTAAATATTACAGTTATCACCATCTGATTCAGAGGCAATGGTCAGATCCCTCCAGAAAGTAGCTGTCATGTGGCAGAAGCAATAGATGTGTCACACAATCTGTGTAAGAAACAAAAATGGACAGATTTGTTAATTATATTGTAGATAGTGCACTGTCATCCATATACCTTTATAGCTGAATCAGATGTTGAAATGTGCATATATACACCAATCAGCCAATTAAACCACCTGCCTAATATTGTGCAGGTTTCCACTCATACCACCAAACAGCTCTGATTCATTGAGGCATAGACTCAACAAGTCCTCTGAGGGTGTGCTGTGATATCTGCACCAAAATATTAGCAGCTGATTCTTTTAGTCCGGTAAGCAGTGAGGTAGGATCTCCATGGATCAAACTAGAGTGTCAGCACACAACACAGATGCCTGATCATACTATTATCTAGGGAATTTAGAGGCAACATCTTGACCTCAACATGTTGCCATGAATGAGCGTAGCTGGTCAGCAATGTTCAGGTAGGTTGTACACATCAAAGTAACATCTGCATGGATGCCAGGATGCAAGGTGTCCAAGCAGAACATTTCCCTTCTTCCCATAATGCATCCTGGTGCCATTTCTTCCCCTTGTAGGTGAAGCACACTCATCCAGCCGTCCACAGGATGTAAAAAACATATTTCATCAGAACAAGGCCACCTTCTTTCATTGCTCCACAGTACAGTTCTCATTCTCATGTGCCCAATGTAAGTGCTTTTGACAGTGGACAGGGGTCCGCATAGGCACTCTGACTGGTCTGAGAAAGTGTTGCCCCATAGGCAGCAAGCTGTGTGTTCCGACATCTTTCCATAGTCAGTGTTAGCTTTTTTCAGTTTGGGCTACAGCTGTTCTTCTGTAAGGCTGGACCAGATGGGCTGTGTGAACCCTGTGTGCCAGTGAACCTGCTGCTGATTCTATGCTTGTCTCTCTCTCTCTCCTATTTTTGATAGGTACTAACCACTGCATACCAAGAAATCTTTGTAAGACCTGTCATTTTGAAGAGACTCTGACCCAGCTGTCTATCATCACAGTTTGGTGGAATGATTCTCAAGCGTCACCTTGCCACTGTATACATGTATACTCACACCATCATTATATCATTACAATTAGTAAGAATGTCCCAACCTGTGCATTTTTGCACATCTCTCAATTTTGCTATATAACTGAATGGAACAATGCTATTATATGGACTTCCATGTTATCAGAAACAGCTTACCTAAAATCCACTGTTCTGAGAGACACTTAGTTCCCTCAGGCTTTTTTCCTTTGTACTCGCCGATGCAGAGGCCAGCCTGACGAATGCTCCGACACACGCTTCCACCGCAAAGCTGAATGAGCTCGGCAAGGCTGTGGCAGGGCGGCTGGGAGAGTGAAGACACAAACATGAGCGGCTGGTCCTTGAACAGGTCCTGTTGGTGTTCCCCGGCTGACAGATGCTGCTGTAGCCGACATATCTGCAATTAGAGAGAGCATCCCATTATTTCAAACCAGTAAGAGGCTGGGGATTTTGCAAGCAAAGTGTAGCTCAAATATCTGGTCTGTAATGGGTTTCAGTTAAAGAGTTAGAGAGCACAATAATGTCACTATATTCCCAAAAATGTATAATCACTTGTTTATCAGGCATTTCATCCAGTATCAGGGGTGTGAAAAGTATTGTTCCCTCTTTGGTGCAGTAACAGCTCAGATATGAAGTCAAACAAGTTGTTCTGGATCACAAACACTATTCCAGCTTATCCCAAGAGTACTTGATGGTACTCCATCGCTACAGGAAACAGTCCCACAAGGGATTTTATATCCTTCAAGCAGGCACTTAACATGGGGCATTCTGACCTTAGGCTAATGTGCAACTGCTACATTCTACGGTCACTGCTTTTCTATCTGTGTGTGCATTATTGAACTCCTGTGTCACTTTAAAGCTACCCACTTTTGTCTAACCTCTAAGAGCTCCCCCTTTTCTTAGATTACATTTACTTAATTGAAATTCAACAGCCCCTTTTTGAACCATACAGACCATGGTTTGAAAGGCAGAAACTCACTAATGAAGTAAAACCACACACCCTGCCCCTAATATTTAGTCATGTCTGCCAGCAGGCACAGAAAATAAGTGGTTAGTCAATTTTGACCTTAAGTGGAAATAAAATGAACCACATGGCAATAAAACTTGTTAAGCATCTGGCATTATGGTTTCTGTGAAACACTTAATTGAAAATCCAGTTAATTCAAATTTCAAATGCGTAGGGCTTGGCCAAACCTAAAGCAGAGTAGTTCATTTTACAAGAATGACTCAACAGATTATTCATTACTAGGAATGGCACCAATCCAATACCCAGTACTGATACCAGTAGAAAATACCAGACTGGATTTTCTGATGGGGGTCTGATTCTGTAATAAATCTAGTGTGAAATATAATGCAATTTATTAACTATATTCTATGTAACGTCTGATTAGTTTCACATAGATGTTTGCATTATATGATGTTTTATGTGTTATATTTTATGGTGGACAAATACTGCTATATATTTTATAGAGAAACTTGTACTGCCACTGCTTTTGTACTGCAGTGAAATAAAAGCAGATATTTATTATAGTTCATTTATTTTAAATAGTATATTTTTAAAAACTGAATAATAGCTTTACATTTTGTGAAATTACAAAATGGTGTCGTCATCTATAATTGTATAATTGGAGTGTAAATGGCAACTACTTTGCATCTATTCAGCTCCCCTAAATAACCCCTCAGCTCATAGAGGGTGATGGGAACCCCATTGTGTCAGGACGTGCATGATGGAGGTTTTTGTGACACAGCTCTCGGTCTGTAGCTGATCAGGGTAATACATCAAAGATTTCACACAAAAGCAGCCTCTGCGCCTCGTTTGCGCTCCGTGGGCTCCAAGTTGGACTGACTATTCTCCCTGTCTGAGGGCTATGAATAGTGCAGGCACACACAGGCGGTTTGTGCTGGCACTGCTCACATTCACTCTGCCGCTGAGGGGGCTTGGGGGAGCTGGGATGTGCTCCATGACCATCATGGGTCATTGACAAGGCTGAAAGGGACAATCTGCTCCGGTTAACAAATATGCCTGGGTGTAGGACTGCATGCACTACAATTTCAAGCCCTGAGGAATGTAGGCTAAATCAAGTCTTTGAAACTGCAGTAGACAATATGAAAAGTCAAAAGCAGAATCTAGAAATAAAAGGTAACTTTTGTACATGTTTTATTATGATGTTGATTCATACTTTTAAATTGTAATATAAATATAAATGAATGCTTTGTGACTATTTTAGAGCAGCAGACAAAAACTACTGCCATTATTATTATGATTGCCACGGTCATTAAACGATCACAGTGTTTGTCAGTTTTATTTTATTTTTGATTTATGACATTTTAGTTAGACTTCACCAATCCACATGAAACTTGACATGCCTGAAGCTGCAAATGGCTGAATAAGATATTTGTGTTCCTAAGTGGGCATGTCCCTTTACATTAATACCCTCTGAAGTGGTGTACGCACATAGATCTTTTTAGGGACTAGCTTGAAATCAGTTTATGAAATATGTATGGTTGTTTGGAGATGCATTTGGCAACACTCCCATGTTTTGTATTAAACGTGTAATCTCTCAGTACTGATATAACAATGGGGAATGCACAGAATGTGTGTTAAAGTTAATTAACAACTGTAGTAAAAATGGATACTTTCACCCTTTCTTACCCCTTCAATTAGCTTATAATCCAAATGTCAGCACATTCATTACCATACTAACCACTATATTACTTGTTATGGTCAAATGTCTCATTGCCTATAAACCTGTAAACATTTATGACATTCTGTGGTTGTGTTTACTTTCCCCACAATATATTTAGAGTTTCTGTACAATCCACCAGTATGAATGAGCTCTGTGGATGATGTAGCTTCAATGTAACAGGAGCCTCCAGCAAATTGCAGGAAAAAACTAGATTCCTGAACCCGGTAATGACAAACCCCTTCATCCATATTAAAAAGGGTCAGGCTTTGAATGCTGTAAACTCTGTTTAAGAAAAAGGAGGACATTGTGTCATTTCCTTCCGTGCACGGCTTCCTTTCACCATGAAACAAATGAGGCAAACACAAGCCTCCCACGCGTGCGGCAGAGGAAGGTGATTCAGACTGAGCACCTGAACCACAGCATTCGCGCCTGTTTTGATACCAGCATCTCTCCCACTGTGTTCTACAGTCATTTTCAGTGCACTTCCAGGACACTGTTGCATCAGTGTGTGTCTAAACCTCTTCCTCTTCTTTAGAGCAGGGTTGGGCGACATGAAAAGATCTTTACTGAGATGAAGTACATCCCAAAATGCTTTTTTGAGTGAGCTGTAGGTATCACCAGCATCAGCGGAAAGTATACTTGAGTATTATTCATAAGGATTCATTGGACTGTATTCAAATATCATTGCAGCTGAATACTTTCACTCAATTACATTTACAAGAGTTCAACCACAGTCAACTAAATTCACAAACATTAAAAAACAGGTACACTGATTTAAGAGGACCTGATTTAGGCCTGATTTTAGTACCCTTTCAATACTTTTTAATTTCACCCAAGTATGTTTTTTGGCTCCATAACTTCCAGTACTTCAGTAAAATTGTTTTCCACCTCTAATCTGTATAACAAATGTAGGCAAATACAAGCTTAATAAAAACAATAGACTTTTAGATAAAATAAACAGAGCCTTTTAAACAATAACCAGCTTTGACAAAAACAGTTATGTTAAATGTCTATGTGCTCCTGAAATAGTGTTCAGCTGCACAGATGACCATTAAAAAAAAGCAAAGGAACAAAAGAAAAACAATAATCTGTTCCAATAATGATATTAAAGGGCCTCTGAAATCTTTATGCTGTTTTAGTATAACATATTCAAAAAGAAATTTTCTGGTAAAAGAAAATTCTACTATAAAAAGTGGTAGAATCCTTTGATGAAGCAATCTCTGATTGGTCTACTTGGTCTAAGACCAGTAATATTTTTTACATTTGTTGGAGATTTATCCCTAAAAATATTTAAATGTATTACTACGTGTATGCAATGGTTCTTGAATTGCCTCCCACTTTAAATCAAATTAAAAACAGACACAAGCATCTTGGATTTGCCGAAAACTCAGAATGTTGATCTTCATAAAAGCAATGACGTATATCAAATGGAAATTGTTGATGCTGATCACAGAGAAATGTCCTCTCAGGTGTTAATGGAAGTGACGACTGAAGCCACAGGAGCACTGAGGTTCTGATGTCTGTTCAGAAGAGACCCCCAAGGGGTTAAGGACAAAACATCCTCTGAGCGGAATTATTTCCTCCCCACAGCACCTGCTTTCCTCATCCGTCATGTCATTATTATAGGTCATGTGCTATCATTGTCGATATGAGAGAACTTTCTTTTGGCCTGATGCCCCTGATTTTTAAAATCTTTTTTGGACACAACAGCTTGAAAAGTGTTTAAACATGAAAGCTTTTAACTGAATAGATATGAATAAACACCGAACAGCCACGACAAAAAATATTGAAAAGTGAATTACATTTATTATCTCATTACTATGGCACCTTCCATGTGGTGTAATATAAATGATGCACCAAGTGCATATTCAAATCTTGAACTACATGTGTCAGAAGCAGGTATATTGACAGGGACCAAACTGGGATGCCTAGACGACTGGCTCAGAGCATCTCCAAAAAATGACAGGTCTTATGGAGTGTTCCTTGTATAAATTAGTTAGTGCCTACCAAAAGTGATCCAAGGAAGGACGTCTGGTGAACCGGCAACTAGGTTATGGGTCCTTAAGGCTCAACGATGCACATGGGGAGTGAAGGCTAGTCCATCTAGTCCGATCCCATAGAAGAGGTAGTGTAGAACAGAACAAACCGTGCATCACTGATCAGTCACAATGCCCATGCTGACTGTCCACCACTTAAAGCGAATGAGAGCATCTGAGCTGGATCGTGGGGCAGCAGAAGAACGATGCCTGGTCTCTTTATCATTATGTGGATGGCTGAATGCGTAAAATGGAACCATGATGCACTATGTGGAATGCTGTGTGATGCTGTGGGCAATGTTCTGCTGCAAGGTCCTGGCATTCATGTGGATGTTAGTGTGACATGAACTGCCTGCCTAAACAGTGTTACGGACTAAGTACAACTCTTCACATGAAAAATATTCCCTGATGGCAGCAGCCTCTCAGCAGGATATACTGTGTCCTGCCACACAACATTGTTCAACAAGTCTTGGCCTCCAAATTCCCTAAAAATGACTGCGGATCTGTAAGACGTGCTGGACAAACTAATCTGATTCATGGAAGACTTGCTGCTAATGTATTGGAGCTAGATACCATAGCACACCTTCAGAGGTCCTGTGGAATCTACAAGCAATACTGGTGGCACAATGGGAACCTACACAATATTAGGTTTATTCTGTCCATTATTACCAATGTACAGTAATTATTACAATAAAATAATACATTTGAAGTAGTGTTCCCATCATCACTACCATACTTTGATGTTAGTTTTTTCCTTGTCTATTCTTTTATCCATGGTTTGAGTCTTAAATGTAAAGTATTTTGCAGGCCAATAGAGCTAAATGTAGCCTTGATAAATGTGAGCTATTATGCACGTTTTGTTCAGAAGCAAAATTACACACGGCCAACTGGAGTTAATTTACACAAAATATACTAAAATAACCACTTTTCCACTCCTGAAGCCCAAAAGCATACAAATTCAAAAGACGTATGTGTAAACAATGAACAAAGATAAAAATCAAGAGGTACTGTGTATGTACAGTTAAGGAAAATACGAGATGCCCATATTGGCTATTTACATTTGCGACGTTCATCAAAGAAAATGAACTTGAAGAGAATGAATTATGATACCGAGAGTGGCTATGTGAACTTAAGATGAATATTTTTAGCTGCTGCATTAATAGATCTTATTAAGACAACATGAGAAGGACTTTATGCCTCCTGAATTAAAGCCAGATAGCTGTCTACTTTTGTAAACACACTGCTTTTCAGCACTTCTCCCCAAACAAGTTCCAGACAACGCTTTCAAGACGGGAAATGGAAGTTAATGCTTTCTGAGAGCGATTGGAAAAACATCAAAATAATGTCAGTGACAGCTCAACCATCCACTTAGGATCTGTAGTTTCAGAGAAAGCAAAAAGGGCTAGGGGGTGGGTTTATGATCCCACCATGGGTTAACATGGCCAGTGCTATAGCTGAATCTGCTTCAGCAACACAGCTGCATCCTGACGGGCTTTTCTGAGTGGCAGTCTTAAAGAAAAACACAAATACAGCCATTGTTGTCCCGTTCTCTTCCATTGCCCTGACCCCAACTGTTTGGGCTTTCTTTGGAACCAGAAGAAGCATCCAGCGGGAAGTGTTTAATTAGTGCCCTCCTGCTTCTGTCTTGGCTAAGAAGCTCCTCAGGCTGCTCTACTCAGTCAAGGGTGTCAGGGAGGTGGGAGGGGCTTCACCCTCACTCCGTAACCACAGGAGCACAGTGCTTCAGACAAGAGCAGGGTATGGGGGACCAGTGCAGGGAAAACACAAACTGGGAGTGGGAACCTGCCAAGTGACGCTCTTACTACACACTGACATTTGTCTCCACCTCCTGATTTAGACAGTGTTATAAATGAAGCTCACGCACAGTGAGGAGAGAATCCTGGCCAGAGAGATTCATGCAGACGTGGTTCAAGAGTTAGCAGCTCTTAAGCCTCTGAAGCTCTGACACAAGACAATTGGAAGACAATTCTCTTCTGGACTTCTCAACCAAGAAAAGGCTGAACTTTCAAAGCAAAATGCTAAACACTGGAATACTCGTCCTGAGCTTCTGCTTCATCCTGGGAGAAGGGTACTCAACAGGCAAGAGGCAGTATCAGATTCAGAATGGGCCATGCAGCTACACCTTTCTTCTGCCAGAGCAAGAGAAATGTCCACCCAGCAGCTACAGCAACCTGGCGCAGAAAGATGACCCAGCAGATTACGAACAGTCAGTCCAGAGACTGGAACAGCTGGAGAGCATCATGGAGAACAACACACAGTGGCTTCTCAAGGTAAAATATTATTCATTGTTGTAGGCATAAGTGACTGGAAGGGTGTGTTTAATTAGTTTGCACTCATGGAGGTTTTCATAATTATCTGTTTCTTCTATAGCTTCATCCAAAGGCTGTTCATGGTCTAAATTTGACTGCAAACACTGTACATGTAACTGAAACATGCCCTGTCCTTGTTCTTTTACGCTTGTTTTTTTCAGTTAGGGTAGTTTACTCAGGAGCGGAGGGAAAAAAGGAAAAAA
Organism: Phenacogrammus interruptus; assembly: GCA_037974425.1. NCBI lineage: Eukaryota > Metazoa > Chordata > Actinopteri > Characiformes > Alestidae > Phenacogrammus > Phenacogrammus interruptus. The sequence goes on along the minus strand of JBBPCW010000147.1, from coordinate 6,868,371 downwards.
AAACCTCTCAGGCAGTACAGTAGGCTGCACTTACTGCTAGGTGGTGGTGGTACAAAGTTTCACAAGTCAAAAAACAAATGTTTAGTGCGTTCCTTGATGCTGGACCAATGCCATCACACTTCATTGTGGCTTCTTAATACAAGGAAGGAAGCGAAAGCATACGTTTTCAGGGCTAAACATCATCTCTTTCAACAACTTCAATGGTTAGATAAGCCGTTATGGTTATGCTAAGGGAATGGTCTGTATTTAACAGAACCTATTATTCAACTTAATTTTACTTCATTTGCTATATTTGGGTGAATATTATTCGAGAACAAGTTGAGAATCCACAAAGCATATATAATGTACTCTTAAAATGACATGCTCCATTATGTTTTTGTTGTTTGTTAAAACAAAGCTTGTACACATGTAAACCACACAATGCCGTGCTACAATATGTTCAAAACCCAATAGCCCACCATTTTTCTGTACAGTCTTCTGTAAAAGTCTTATTTGTGCTTGATATTTAATATAGTATTTCCTAAAACATCTAGTTAAAACCTACTGTTACTGTTTTATGCATGAAAATGTAATATTTATACACAACATTATATATACACACTACGTACAGATGCATAACATTGCTGTGACTTAATATAAAATAACATAAAATAACTAAAGACAGGAACAATTTTCTTTTTAATGTATATGGTTGCAAGACTTTACTGTTCAGTGGGGTATGATAAAATCTTACTCTGGTCCTGGAGAGCTAGGGTCCAGCATAGTTTGGTGATTTCCCTTTCCAGGTACACCTTATTTATAAATATGTACCTTTTGATTCTGTAAATTTTGAATAGAGGAATTACCAAACTATGCTGGACACTTGCATTAATACGTGGACAGGCTGACATGGCATTACCAAATTCAAGAAACTGTCATACTGAGCATACTGAATGATTACTATCAGATTGAAGACTACTAGGCTATTATCCATGCACCTAAACATAAGTACTTTTACATATAAGCAATACTAATTTAGATACCCAAAAACCTTGTTTTCAAGTGAAACCTAGGAGTATTTTAGTCATTTTGTTCACTTGATGGGCATGTAAAGACTGTTCGTGGTGCGCAGGCAAGAGTTCATATTGTACACTTCGATGTTTTATCCTCACTGACAGCACAGGAACAGTCTAGGGAACGTTAGAGTGTAAAATGCTTTTAAAGCAACCAACAGGTCATTCTCAAAGTACAACATGAATCAGGTCATCATAGACCAACATGTATTGTTTGTCCAAAATGCGTTGCTACTGACAGATTCTGATGCCCAAGAATATGTTGAAATCTAAATGCTTTCAAGTATTTCATTAAAGAAACTGATGAGGTGATTTCACCTCAAACGGCATTCGATTGTAGCGTAATCCTATTATGTAGAGTTCATGGTGGGTCAAAAACAACGTAAACCGATTTTAAAGCATAGTTTCCTCTTTGACGGTAATGCTCGGACCGTATACTGGATTTATCTGTAAACTCAGAGGAAAGGCTCTTCCTCTGAGCGGCACTTTCGACATTGGCAAGTCAAGGTCAGAGGAAAACATTAGACCTCATCTGACTGAAAGGTCATGCCACAGTTGGCATATTTGATTCATTAGCGGCCAAGGCATATTTCACTGCCTTGGTGCTAAAGCGGCGTGTCAGCTCGCGGTCACACTTTCGTGTGAGTGGACTGAGAAAACAGGCTTTCCTAGAGGAACCCTTAGGGGCGCAAATAGAGTAAACAACTGATAAGATCACTAATCATCAATGGAACGTCCTGGCTGCAGTTCCGATGACACACCGTGACACCCGCCACGTGCGTTTTTGTGCTCCACAAAACAGGCAAGATGGAAGTCCAGAAAGGAAGACAAACAAAATTAGCACTGATTACTGAATCTGTTGCTTTTGTCATTCATTAACAAGGTAAATATATCTCTCTTGCAGTAGTACAGAGCTTGGCTTCCGGATCTTTGAGTGCATTAACACAAAGAAAGAGAACAAACACTGGGCAGACAGTAGACGATGAAGGCCACGCTGATGTTTTTTCCCCCCTGCCACGTTCTAGAAATGTTTTCACTGAGGATGCAACTCGTCACTCATCATGTCCATCCTGTTTGTTTGAGTGCTGACCTGTCTGCCGTTCAGGAACTCAGTGCAGGAAAGAGAGCATGAGGACGAGAGGAGAGTGAAACATGGTCCTTCCAGATGTGCCAGAGAAAAAGATTAACACGAGGGCACTCAGAAGTTCTTATGTGAGAACTGGAGGGCAAGTTACAATCTACAAGCTACCTTACTGTAGATGTCAATAAAGACTATAGTGACAATGGAGGGCAGTTTCAATATAGAATAACAAGGCACACAATTTACATTCTTTCTGAAATTCTGTCATTTGAATTAAAAAGACATTAAAATAAGCTGCTGAAATAGCAAAATACCATCAAAGGCAGGCAGATCAACACTCTCAGCTGGTTCTGTAATTTGTGTGAAGTATTCGCTTAAAGATTAAAAAAAAAAAACAGTTATTATCATGTGCTGTTATGATAATATACATTAGATGGCAGTTTCAGCTCAGGTCACTCCAAATCTATTCAGCAATACTTGGAATTTTTATGGTTAACCACAACCTAACTATCTGAGACACTTGTGATAACAAGACCACCTGTGCACATAGTGACAGCTTATGAAGTTTATATTAAAAGCCCCAACAAACCAAAGGACATTAGGTCTCCATCAGCCAAAAAGGAAAGAAGTGTCAGCCAAGAGTAAATACTTCTGTAAAGCTGAGATTATTGTGCATACTGAAAGTCAAGATACATTTAGCCTTTTGGTTTGGTTTGAAAGGGGTTATGACCTTTTTTATGACAAGATCCAATTACCACTTCTCAATGAACTCTGAAAATTAATTTGCCTTGCAGTATATTAAAAGCCCTTTGGAGCAGAACAAAGCTGGCACAGCCATCAGTGAGTCCCATTTTGAACTAGGCCAAATTTCATGCATAGAAGACTCATTAGGACTACATATCCATCTTTTAATTATAATACACCTGGTCACATTGAGATATGAGTGCTCAAAGGAAAGGGGGGGCGGGGTGTGAGTCATAATCTACAAATACTTTAACCCTCTCGGAGAGCAACTTCCGATGGAGAATATGTATTTAAAATGCCTTTGTGCTTTATTAATATGGGGAAATGATTACACTCTACAGTCCGCAGTAGTGAGAACATTGTCTGCATATGTTCTTGCCAGATGTCTTATGGTGACTACACTTTTTTAATATGTTCTTTATTCTTTAAATAGCTTCCAAGATGACCATCTGCAAAACTACAGCACTACAGCTACACACAATAACATGGCATCACTGCTATTCTAAATAACACATTAAGCTAATGAACAAGGCAGACAGAAGTAATAACTACCATTTCGGCATGTCCACAGCTGGCTTACTGCATCTGACCACACACCCTGTATCTAATCCCTTCCACAGCTGGAGAACTACATCCAGGAGGATCTTAGACAAGACCTAGCCCAAATTCAGCAGTACGCTGTGCACAACCACACAGCTACCATGATCGAGATTGGTACCAACATCCTAACTCAGACAGTGGAACATGCACGGAAGATTACTAGTGTCGAAGCACAGGTGAGCATACATAGATACTTGATTATACTTATATCCATCTTCCGATTAAGCTTATTACACTTTTTTAAAATTCAGGATTAGGACTTCATAGAATGTTTTAGAAAGTAGTATTTCTCTGTAAACTGAATAGCTTCAGTAAGGTATAGACTGTCCAATAGGAGCATCTCTTTTGTCTCATCCTATTGGACACCAAAGAAGGATACTCATTTCCCACTATCAAGTCTAGTTCTGCATTAAGACACACACACACACACACACACACACACACACACACACACACACACACACACACACACACACACACACAC
>JBBPCW010000147.1:6784101-6804731 GCA_037974425.1 Phenacogrammus interruptus | reverse complement strand
ACACACACACACACACACACACACACACACACACACACACACACACACACACACACACACACACACACACAGGTTTAATTTTCGCACAACACATTACAAATGTTGCACGTCGGAGGCGCATACCTTCTTGCCAGAAATACTAATCAGGGGTCTGATTTGTGTACTTTTGCCCTTAGCACAACATTTAATTAAAAATAACGTCAAAAATAAGTTCAAATCTTTACAGCCAAAACTGTTAACGTTAATTTATTTATTTTATTAACCATGTTTTTTTTCTGGTCTCTCCATAGGCTGTGCATATCTTCTTATCTTCTTTTTTTGTTTATTGTTCTCTCTCCGTTTCCAGCCGCCTGATCTAATGTTGTAAACCGCTGTAGACGTTTGGTCAGGTACGCGCCAGTGGAGTAGCAGTGTGTGTGTGTGTGTGCGAGAGTGTGTGTGTGTGCGTGCGCAGCGCCGTTAAGGGGAGGGCTGCTATACATTTTCTTTTTCCCCTGCACCGCGCGGGCGATGGTTGAGTCCAGCGCACTGCCTCGGCTCCCCCTGCCTCTCAAGCCCATTCCGCTCCTGCCAACGCACCGCTCCAGCGCGCCGCTCTCTCTCTGCTCCCTCTGCGGCTCCTCCCGGCTGATATGAGAGCGACCGCGGGCGACCCCCCGCACCACGGGCCGCGCCACGACCCCTCGCCCAGGCTGGATCTCTATGTCTCGCTGTGATCGCTGAGGAGGAAATCGGCACAGGGGCGAGGAGGGTTGTTTTTTGGGGGAGGAGGGAGGGTGGGGGGGCAATATGCTGCGTGGAATAACCGCGGACATGCCTGCCATGGGGACATTCAAGCACATCCTGCTGCTTCTCGCAGGTCTGATCACCGCGACAAACGGTGAGTTCCTACAGACTTGGGTTTGTTAGTTTGCTTGTTTGTTTGTTTGTTTGCTTGTTGAACGGCGTTCGGCCTGGAAGAGCGACTGACTTCGTCAGGTGTGCATGTCGCTCCCCCCCCCAATCTGACACGGCGCCTTGTCTTTACAAGGCTTTCTTATCTAGAGCTACTTAAAAAAACTTGACTCCTGTCAGAGAGTTTTGATGAGTGAGTCCAGTGTAAACTGGCCTGTGTCTCCAGCCCGGTCGGGTTTATAAATAGCTTTTCTTTGCGTGGAGTAACTGGTTGCCTGCCGTCTGTTATTGAATGTAGGCTGAGGCATAAAAATCCCCCCCATTAACTTCAATCCGAGTGAGTGACTCATGAGCCTGTCATTAGGACGGAGGGGCAAAATTTAGAATCGAACTGCGTAGACACACATCTGTACCTGTCAATCAAAAAATAAATGATCATTAAAATATTTCATTGTACATTTGTTTTCCTTTGGGCTGTATAATGCTCAGAACGGAGATGGAGCCTAATGTACACCCCATAGCACCAGATAACCTGGGGTTAAAAAAGGAAAACTTTTAAGGGGGGGGCATATAGAAGCCCCACAGCAGGGCCCTAACAGGCTTTCATCCACACCCTTATAGCGTCATGTTTATAACACAGTCTGATGGATGCTGATCATTTATGACTTGTTGACTAAGCCTCCATTATTCAAAGCATCTTAGTCAAGCAACTTCTACAGCAGCCTGTGATAAAGCCCCCTGCCATGCAGGACCCGCACTGGAGCCTCTACACAGTGTTTCAGTGATGATGAGGAAATGGTGCGGCACAGGATTGTGAGCTAGTCACAGTCTCGATATTCCTTATCTCACCTGACTGCCAGTCTGAGGATTACCAGTCACGGCAGATTTTAGAGCAAGTTAGCTTTCCTGCCCCCCAAGTTGAGAAATTTTGACCAGTCTTGGAGATCCTCCACAACTGGAATCCCCCTGTGGTTGTATATAAGCGTAGTTGTTTTTTAAAAGCCTGCTCATCTCTGAACCTCTGACACCCATCTTACTGTTTCTGGAGATCCATAATGCAACAACTGGTTAAGCATGAAGGCTGTCCATCATGTCAGGTTTGATGTAATTTTGCGCTTGTTTAGCTCCATGAACACTCCCACCATTCATTGCTGCTTGGATAGTTAAGGAGCCCAGTTAAGAATAGGAAAGGAGCCCATGTGCCATGTGAAAGTCAACTGAATGCTCGTTAGTAAGAGGTGGGAGGGGAAAGGTGACACATTGCAAACGATTTGGAGTCTGATGGTGCCTCACTTCCATTAAGCTAACATCCAGTATTTATGTGAACCAACACTTTTTTCCTTCTAAATCTGGCTGTGGAGTCCACTCTTTTCAGAGGAGTTGGGCCAATTTTCTATCCATTCCCAAGATTATGGAAGAGTCATTCGTTTTGTCATCAGAGTTAATGACTGGTGCTGGTTTTCAGTCAAAGACAAGTGAGGAATATCTGGGAAAATTAATCTGGATTTATTAGGCATGATGTTGCAAATAGAAATGAGGCAGTGCAAGTCTGAAGTTTGTCCAGTATCTTTGAAGTGCTGGTAACTTTCGAAGATTAGGAAAGAATAGCCATGTTAGAAACTGTTGGAGGACGATGCAAAAAAAAGGATCATTGCCTGAAATGTAATGAACAGATTATGATCACGGACAGGGAAACAGTTCACTCACCAAATGTTAGCTTGATCTCACCCTGGCTACAGCATTTAGGGGAGCTCAGACTGTCAAGACTGAAAAACTGTTATTGCCGCTGGATGGCAGTTGTGTTTGATATAGTCTCCTCAAGCATGAAAAGGACACAGGCACAATTTAGCAACATTACCCTGACCGTAAGATGCCTGTTTGATGGCCCAAGGCAGATACACAGTGACAATTAGATGTCATTGAGTTGCTGCCAAACTACAAGACATTCTGAATCTGTCTGACCTCAAGTCCTGCATGCAAATGTGACATTCAATGTCTTGAGGGAGAGAAGACTGAGCAGAGGTCCTGTTTATTAAAACCCAAAGGCTTTCATTGTCTCAAATAGCCTAATTGAGTTAAAACACAGTTTTGTTGATTCCTGTCATGCGCAAGATATATTTAATGTGTTTAATTGTTGAGAGAGCATTTTAAAGCATGTTCTGCTTTAGTCATACACACAAATAACGCTCTCCTTATTGATATTGGAACAAACATATACAGAGCTTGTTGGGTAATGTTATGAAGTGGCTAAAAAGAGGGTTGACAAATAATTTAAATGCTGATCCTGTATAAACATGCCACATCACTAAAATGGTGTTGATTAGACTGGCAGATATAACATTAGGAGCCAAAAAAACATCAATTATTCACTGGACATCTGGCAGAATGTGGCAGAGAAAGTTTTTATTTTAAGTCAGTGACAGCTCTTCCTTCACTTTGAAACGCCCAGCCTGTGAGGGTGTTTATTTCTTTTTTATTTTTTCCTTTTTTTTTTTTAGCTAGAAGTTGCATGGTCATCAGTTTGTGGTGTCTGGGCTCTGGACAGGATGACCCATTTCAAGTATGCGTGTAAGGAACTCTCCCATACATATATAACCATTTAAACGCATTTGCATTTCAAAGCAGCCCCGTCAGCAGAAACGGTGTTGCCTTTTTCATCTATTAATGTGATTTTAAGGTTATGGAGATCAGCGGCAGAAAAAGAGAAGGACTAAATGGCTTGCAATTCAGAAATTATGCATTTTAATTAGGCCTCATGTTGGCACTGTTTGAGGTCTTTTTAAAATAATGTTTTCATCCTTTCATGTCTGCAGTTATAGCACAACTGAAGCAGCGGCTGGCACCAAGTTGATAGATTTGATGCTGAATTTGGTCAGACAAATTCAGCATCAAAAAAAGTGTAAAGAAGGCATCTGTATTAAATTGATTCCTGACGTGGCACTTTATATACACTCTAAGGCTGGCTATTGTTCAATTTAACTGCAGTTCCACCTTTTCATGTTTCCGCTCTTCTCACAAATAGCGCCCGGATTGTAAAAAGTACATTGGTGTAGAGAGAGACTTATGGGTGTAGCTTCAGTGATACCTAAGCCTGGTCTCTATATCAAACAATTGAGATTATTAGGCCTTTTAGAACAGAGAAATCAAGAAAATACTTTGCTGAGGCAGAAACCTAGGAGAAGAATGTTTCTTTTGTGAATTATTATGAAAAAAAGGGTGTAGAATCTGGACATCAAGCCCAAACTCGGTGGTGCAGGTGAGTTTGCTGACGAAGATGTCCATATGACTGGATGTAAAAGAATAGGTGGGTTATGGTTTTGTTGTACACAACAGCAGTTGGTTGCTCATACAGTTTTTCCTCAAGCTCATTTGAGAGTTTACAGAACAGCAGTTCAAGATTGCAGTCCCAGTCCAATATCCAGTGAATGGCTAAATGCTAAAGGACAGAAGCAATTCACATCTGCCACCCCAAACATTGAGTTTGCACTTAGTTTGGGATAATCTGTATTTAATAGACACATTGTTTTGCATTGGATTTGCCTTTACAGTGGCCTTGAGTGAGACTGATTGTAGTGAAGAGAGAGGAAAGCAAAAACATTGTATTTTGTAGCAGCTTCGTGGAGGCAACAATACGCCCACGGTTACTGGATCTAGTGAATCAGCATGGCTAACTTAGACATGTTGCTATGGTTTTTACTGCTGATAGTTATACTCTTTAAACCAAAAGTTTCTTAGTGGTTCTTGGCTTGGTTTGAGGAAAAAAATCTTTAGAATCTTTAAAAATGTTTTTTAAAGAGCCACCCAGTGTTTACTATGGTTCTACACAGAACCATGAACATATAAAAGAAATATGTTTTAAAAGCATGGTTAAATGGTTCTGTAATGTTCCTGGAAAAAGGTTTGTATATTTTGTCCTGGTTTGTCCTGGTTTCGTTAAAAAACTAGGGATGTATGGAACATTTTTGCACCTTTATTATGATAAATATGATGCAACATAATGATGTAAGATAAAGGATCAGACAGACACATGTTTTACTGTAGTGATCAGCATCATCATTATACTAGATTTATTTGCTTTTTATTATTTTTAAATCCCATTTGAAAATGTCAGCTATCAATTAAAATGTCTGAACGTTTGATCATAAATAAACCAATAGAAAAGTCCCAAATTACACACACAAAAAAAAATTCGGAATAAATTTTGGAATGAGATGCATTTCTTTCATTTTTCTTTTTTAAACACAACAGAGCACTCTACCTGACTACTACCTGACTGTAATCCCCCTAAACCATGGCATTAAATATGACCATGAGCTGAATTACATACCTAATTAAGTACCTTTTAACATTGTTACTCATTCATGAACCAATTAATATTTTACCCACGGCAGCTAGACATGAAGTCTAAGTTCACAGCGGCCATGATGTGACTGAGCAATCATGTGATACATCTGACAAGCTGCTTTGCTAGTCTGTCAACGCAGTGGCGTAATTTGAAACAAACTTCAGTATCTAGTTCAAATGTTGGCTAATTGAGGGGGTGGAGAGCTTTTAAATCTTTCTCTCCCATTATGGCATTTCCTCAAACACTCCCACAACATCCAGTAGCTGGGGGGCGGGAAGAGTTTGAAAATTTTGTTAATTTTATTTAAAAATGCCTTCAGCTCCAACTAAAAAGCATGAGGGAAAAATGAGAGTATAGTGCTGGAGCCATAGGCTAACTGCGTACTACTGAGGCAGTCTGCTTTGGGAGAAAATGATGACTTTATAGACTGCATTACAGGGCCAAGAAATTTCTGACTGAACAAACATCCATTTTCAAACCAGTGTGCTGGGACTATATATGCGCTGAACAAGAAGAAGGGTCTAAATTTCTGTTTTGCTGTGTCATTCATCACTGAGATACATTGTTGCCTGGATTTCATGTGAAGATGACACTGCCTAGCACTCTAGCGGCACAGCTTTGCTGGAGCCTCTCGTGCACAAACTCAAAGGAATAATTCATTTTACCAAATGGTTTGTTTCCTGCTCACATCTGTTTTGAATGTTGGCTTGTGAGGAGAGTGAATGGCTCAGACGATAGCTCACGAAGGAACATGACATACTGATATGCTTCCGAAGACAGTTTCTTCAAATGACACCATATAGAAGGCTCACGACTATTGAAGTGTGAATTCCCTTCAAGACGTCATTGCCTTTGATGTTACAATGACCAGACCTTTGGCAACGATATAGAGGAGAGCCAGCAGGAAGCTCCAGCTGATGTCACCTCGTTGGTATGTAGTTGGCATTTCATCTAATTTCAAATGACAAAAATCAAGTGGGCACTCCAAAATTAGACCACTGGATAAGTTTATCATTCCAGTCAAAATGGGCCATAGATAATTAGCCAGGGATTAGAAACAACTTTCATTGACAAAAACTAGACAGAAGTTTTTATTGAGTAAAACTAAACGAAAATAGTTGTGGATAATTCTGACTAAAATAAGACAAAAATGACTTTTAGTTGACTGAAACCTGACTAGACTAATAATAATAATAATAATAATAATAATAATAATAATAATAATAATAATAATACCTTTAATTTATAAAATGCTTTTCAAAATACCCAAAGATACTGTACAATCTTGAGTAGACAAAGAAAACAGAGCATTTTGTTTGTCTACTCACACTTTAATTTTTTAATTAAACAAGTTTCTGTGTATCGAAAATAGTATCGAGTATCGAGTTTGAAATTTCACTATCGTGACAAGCCTAGTACCTTTTACGGTATATGGCATTATTTAAAAAGAAGGTCAAAACCTCTTCCATTTTTCTGACTTTTTACACTTTACCTTCCTTTTGGTTGTATTGTCCAAGCAGCTTCAATATGTAAATAGCTAGTGCTGAATGCAAACCACTGCCTTCTGCATCACCTTCTGCATTGGTTTAGTCTATTTTTACTTTCCATTTTCAAATTTCTTATTTCCCTTAGTTCGTTTTTTACTGTCAGAGACCACAACGAACAGATTTTAGAGAAAAAGTTTTAGAGATTTAAATTAAAAAAGACATGTTGAAGTGAACAAAAGATCCTGTATCTTTTGAAGGACGCTATTGAAATATTAGCAAAATTGCAACATTAACCATGCTGTGTACAAAAAGGAGGATTTTGTTTAGGCCTCCCAGGAGACTTAGCAGAGTCATAAACAGACAAAACTAAAGACATTCCGAAACTTTGTAAAATATGATACTTTCTCCTTTTCTCTGAAACTATTGTGCAGAGAATATAATTTATTATGAAAAATATTGTGTGAAATAAGAAGCAGGTGTTTGGACCCTACTGTATATTTGCTGCAGCATGTACCATACCTGTAAACAAAAGGAGTTGCAAATATCGGGACGTTGAATAATCATTTGTAATTTTAGTCATATAAATGCTATTTGGTATGAACTGCTGTGTCAAGCCAATGTATTTTAAAATCACTCAGATTTGTATCAAGCTGCAAAAGTCTCAGGCTGTATTGTAAATCTAGTATTGAAAATGAATAAAATAAACAAAAGTTGCTGTTGTGCATAATATTTTTGCAAACAATGGTAGGCTGATTCTGTGAAGAGAAACGTCAAGTCATTTGGAGACATTGAGAGGGGATAAGGATGTGTAACTTTCTCTGAAGACATCACACAGGCATTTAAATTGGCTTGTCTAACATTTGTCAGTCAGAGAGACTCTGCAGTGCTGGATGCCATTTGTTCTCACTCGTTCTCTCTGCCACTCACTCACCCCCCCCCATCAAATGGTCCAAGTTTGAGTAGTCTGTCTGCCCAGGGTTTGGCTAGGTAGCTTGAAGAGATCATTTCAATTCCACAATTTCAGAGCGCAGCAATCTAGGACAATGGCATAAGACACACACATCTGTTGTACACATAGCAAACGTACACTGAGAGTCACTGATGCTGTAGATCTGGCAGCAGGGAGACACAAAGGAAAAGCTTGAGGAAACTCAAAAGCTTCAAGTAAATGCCAACAAACTGATCAAAATTCTCAAAAGGGCAAAAGATAACCAAAAATAGGAGTTAGCAACAGCTGACATTTTGCTTTTTTGGGGAGGGTGGGGGTTGTTTAGTGGGCTATTGCCTTGTGTGTTGTTCCAGACCCTCTAAAAGATGAATTTGCTGTCAGGTGTGTTCACTACATGTGGCCGATCCTCTGTGATTATGTTTGGCTTGTCCTAAGAAGCTCAAAAGATGCAGCTGTTGCTTTCTTTATAATGCTGAGCAATTCCATTGGTACGTTAGATGCAATAATTGCAAAAACACATTTCTACTTGTATTCCTGCTCAAAAATTGTCCTGTGCATTTGAACTGAGAAGCTAATGCACAGTATAATGACAGTATTGTGCAAGTAGTACATTTTTCGACGGGGGGGGGGGGGTTCTTGTTAACGCTGCCTTGAAAGATGTTCTACTCCATTGGACTTTGTGGTGACTTGTTCCATTTTGTTTTCTTCTTTAAAACAGGACATGATTGGTGGGTTGAATTTTAATCATTCCTGCAGTCCATACCAAACCAAAAATCTTTAGTCCTATGGCCTGTTAGATTGTTTGTAGTGTTAGACACTTTTAGTTATTTTTGCAGCCATTGAGAGATCAGATTAGCAATCATTTGTGGCCTTACGGCAGAGACTGGCTGTGATTGCTATTGATTTCGATTCCTGTTTTTTAATCTGTGTAGTTGAACTCGAGCGTATTGATATTCACAAGCTCCTGCATTCAAGAAGCATATCTAAAACTTGTGCTTTTAACTTGTTTCTACGTATGAAGTACTACCTCCGTCTTGAAAGACATCAAGACTTTTCCATCTAGATGTAAATTAGTTTGATTTGAACAAAAACGACTTTTTTTGTAGCCTAGTAGTTCCCTCATGAGAACAAGCAAAGAGAACGTGCTTCAGACCCGATAAGACCTTTCATTTCAACCTGCCGTCTCTTTGTATATCAGGAAATAGATGGAACTGTGGCTCAGGTATAAGCTCCTCAGGTGAAACAAACTTGTTTGTGAAGATACAGTACATCTACAATACCTATGGAAACTGCCTATGCTCCATTAATCTTTTCATACGTAAAAGTGCCTGACAGTGTGTCTTGTAACAGCCTATGTTGTTTGCCTGTCATTTCGGCTCCCCATAGTAACGATTCCTATTTGCTTTCTCCAAGATGCAATTGAGTGTAAAGCGTACATGTCAGTCATTGGCAGATTTGAAGACCGCCTGTTGTGATGCACCTGTATCTATGATCTGTGAAAGAGTGCACAGCACATTTCTCTTGGGCATTCACTTAAATGATTTAAATGCTATTACACAGCGTGTGAGACTTTTTATATATCTGTGTTAAACCAGCTGGAAAGAAAAGGTGTGGCCAGAATGGTCAGTTAATCTTCAAAGCACAGTATTGATAATTGCTGTATATTGCAGTAATAAGTTTCACCCAAAGATGGGCATTGTTCTTTCTGTTGGTACCATTTTTAAAACCTGCAAACCTGGTTAGGATGATCAGCTCAGAATATCTATTGATTGATGTAATTTGACCAGGACGGTTAAAATTTTTGTGTATAAGAACATACAGTTTTTTATTTTCTCCGTAGCTCCATAGCTGCTGGAAGAATACAGCCAGCTTTGAAAATGTGGAGGTTGTTCTAGTTTTGTTTATCTCCATGTGGCCTTTGGTTCTTCTCTAAAACTGCTGAACCCCTTGGGTAAGGTTTCAGAAACCAGTAGCACATTACTGTCACATGGTCGCGTCCAAATGGCACTTTCGCAGATTGTGAAGGACAGTGAACATATTTATTTCCTATCTCCCACAATCCTCAGCAATGCTTCTCACTAACCTCTAGACTTAAATGTCACTGGCTTTCATTCCTCACACTGGCAACATCTGTGCTTCCTTTGCAATGCATGAAGCCTTGGTGAAGAAGTGTTTGTTGCTGAAGTTGCGAAATTCTTTCAGCAGTATTTGCTGATGTTAAAAGCTGCAGTGATAGAGCAGCAAGCTATTTAAACTAAGCCAAAATTTCTCACAGCGGCGATGTGGGGGTCAAGGTTTTTTAACCAGGCCCGTTAGGAGAGCCAAAAAATATGCATTATTCAATGTCCTGAACCAGATGCGATATGACCTGCAAACCACCAACTTTAGCCTGTATAGTGATATATCCATATTCATTTTGTCAGAGACAATGTTTTCTTGTTTCAAAAAGGATGTACACTCAAGTAGACAACAATGATTTGCACAAGCCATCATAGGGTGTGTTCAAATGAGCAGTCTGTATTATTGTGTTTCAGGGCTGTTTGCCCAAAGGTTAGCATTATACACTGATTGTAAAGCACAGGTTTATGTATTTTAGCATAAACGAATCTGGGTCTAAGCTACTATTAGATGAATTATTTCAAATTATGTTTTACATTATAAATTATGTTTTACATTATAAATTGTTATACTTTAGTGTTATACAGCAACACACAAGTAGCCCCTCATCAAAGACATGAACTCTGCTTATCTCTCTGTCTCTCTTTCTCATACACACCCACATGCACACAGAATCTCTCCCATACCTTACTTTTTTGTCTCACTTTGCATGCAAACCTAGCATTGCCTATTTTTATCCCCCTGTTTGGTTGCATCTTCTGTCTGACCAAAAAAAGAGAGATTTGGCGATGTGACAGCTAGCTAGAGATAGCACTTAAGAAATAAAAAAACCTGAAGATGAAGCACCTCATCATTGCTCTGAAACACATGCATTAAACAAAACAAGTATTGCAAACTGCTGACAAAGCTACAAATAAGTCATTAGGCCAGACAGGAATTCTAAATGAATGTATGTTACTATATAGTGGAGTAATGTAGACAACACAGGCCATGCATATGTTTTTGAGAGACAGACAACAGCTCATTACACTCAATGTTTCTGTAAGTTATGTTTAACTAAGTTGGAATGTTGCTTCCCTGTCTGAATTCTCTAATAAGCTGACCTGACCTCGTCTGACCTGTGGGTCAATTTGCAGGTTATGAGTTGACTTGTGCATCACTAACACACAGTGTATGCTTCATCACAAGCATTTGGAATAATCTGCCCTTAGTTGATGTTGCATATCCTTACATGAGAAAGTGTGAACTATTGTGAACAGCGTCTACTCTTTTGATAAATAAAAGTGCAGAAAGGGGTTACAGGCATTTTTTGTTACAGCCCCATAAATCTGTCTGTCCAGTATACACACATTGCTAATATACCACTTGATCCAACCTGTTTGTGTGTTTGGACACACAAATTGTATCCAGAATAGTTCTATAAAAGGATTGTATTTTAGGGAAGAACTTCAGAAGCACTCTGCTGAGGAAATACTCTGCACTCTGACTGAGCAGCATAAAAGAAAAGAGGTCCATAAAAGTCACTTCCTCTCAGGTTAAGTTTTCAGTAGCCTATAGGGCAATGCTCACTGCACCAATATCGCATCGGATTTCCCATTACAGGAGGATGAGTACAGACCAGTGGAGACAAACAGCCCATCCATGTGAATAGATGGAGTTTTTTCATTGCAAGGCAGATGTGGATTAGACTCAGGCGCCAAGGCAGAATGCATGACTGCTGAAATCCATATGAGGTTTAGAGCAACTTTGCATACTTTACTCGTAAAAGGGTTCCTAAAAGGTTCTCGAATGGTTTTTGGCTTAGGTGCAATCTTTAATTGGTACAGAACCTTTATATTGCTAAACACTGCTTATGCTGCTGAACAGTAATTTTGTTTGCCCAGAGAACCTGAAGTGCGTGCTCTTTGTCTAGGTCAACTAATTATGTTTAGGTCAGCTCTGTACATTACCTGAAGCATTTATCTACTGACAACATCTATGGATGCCATAAAGGACTGAGGACCCACTACTGGTTCCATTAAGAACCATTCTTTAGAAAGCCAATTTTGTTTATAAAACCTCTACATGGTGTAAATATATTGAAAAGAACTCTTAAATTGGAAAAGAATCTTTGTTTTTTTTAATACCAGACCATTGGTATGTTCATAGGGGAACCACTTAGTGGTTCTTCTGTTGCACTGCTGCAAAGAACCCTTTAGGAGTGTAAGCACTAATTCAGAGTTGAGAGTGACAGAACTCTTGGGCACTTTTAATAAAGTCTTAGGGAGGAGAAAGACCTGGGTTGACAGCAGAGTTTATCCAATGCCTAAAGGTCTTTGTCGTCATGGAGTATTTAGATTAGTTTGCTCTGGAGCGTTGTTTATTCCCATCGGCCTAATACCAAGTTCATTAACCTTAGTGAACAGTAATTTTGTCCGTCCAGAGAACCTGGAGTAAGTGGTGCTCTTAGTCTAGGTCAAGTAATTATGTGTAGGTCAGCTCTGTGCATTAAGCGAAGAACATTTCTTCAACTAAACTTGGAAAGTATGAAATGTCACAAAATCAAAGGTAGTCTGTGATCAGTAATTTTGTTAGGGAGAGAGACGGCAGGCTTGAAGCTTGCAGTCTTGAAGTTTGCGGTCTCTTACATACATACATACATATATGTGGGTATATACACACACATACACACACACACACACACACATGCACACATACTGTATATATGTGAATAAATGTGTATATGTGCGTGTTTGTGTTTCTGCTTGTGTGTTTGTGTTTGTGTTTATTTGTGTGTGTGTGTGTGTGTGTGTGTGTGTTTATGTTTGTGTATGTGTGTGTGTGTGTGTGTGTGTGTGTGTGTGTATACAACAGAATAAATAAACTGCACTGGGATCACACCATTCCTTAGAGAAATATTTATTTTGTACTTGGCTGTTAGTGCTTGCTAAACAACATTTTCCTTCCCTTCTACACTAAAAAAAAAGGGTGATGCCATAAAAGGGCCTGAAAGAACCTTGTAATGGACCCAAGCAGTGATTTTTCCAACTGGTCACCAGGTAAACACCAATTGTCCCTGAGGACAAGTATGAATACCACAGCTTTACAGAGCTATTTTCAAAAAGAGATATTTTCAAAGGTGTTGTCCAGGTGAGTTTGTCAGCTGCTCTTAGAGATGTACATGTGAAAATATCAGAGGTGTAGTAGAGTCTAAGCCCATGTAAACAACATTTAGACATTTCCATTCTATATAGAATTTGTGCAAATTTGAGTTACGCTGTAGTACATTTTCAATTGTGCTGCATACTCAGGGCATAGACTAGCTGTGACCAATCCTCTTCCGTGTCCCAATCTTCACCCAAAACAAGTCATGATCACTTAGATTTGTCACATGTGATTAGCTCGTAGGTTCACTTGCACTGTTTCACTGAGGTTTAAACGGATGGCCTTTAATCAACTAGCCGACTATTCTAACGCAGTCTAAAATGAGCACATCTTTTCTTTTAGGCCAAAGAAAAGGTTGTATATAAAAACACTTTCTTATTCTATTTTAAACAGATAGTGTTACTGTGATCCATACGCAGATAAACATGTTTGGGGCGAGACTCGTCTTTGGCAAAAAAAGGTTTTGAATTGAAGAAACTCAGTTTAAAATTTTGTAGCAATTTGGCTTATAGGGTGTTTATTAACAGCTGCATATTTTCACTTGATCTTCATAGTGTTCATTTGTCTTGCATTTTCTTGCATTTTGGCAGCTGGTAGCCTAGTGGTTAGGGCATTTGCCCTTCGATCAGAAAGTCCGTGTTCGATCCCCAAGACCGCTAGGCACCGCTGATGTACCCTGAGCAAGGTACCTTCCCCGCACACTGCTCCCTGGGCGCCGTGTTCCTGGCTGCCCCCTGCTTCACTTGGTGAATGGGTTAAATGCAGAGGTTGAATTTCGTACTGTGATGTGTTCATGTATGACAGAATGGTCACTTTCATTTGTATGACCATTCATTGTTTTATACTCTCTTTTTGGTGATTAATACACTTCAAAGACTTCAGCTGTCAATTCATTGTGGTGTCTCTTTTCTCAACGAATTCCAGCTTCATCTTCTAAACAGATGAAGGAACCACTTAAGTAAGGCCTCAGGGAACACTCTGTGATGTCCGCAACAACCTAGAAACCACTCAGTGCAGATCTGTAACAACCTGTACTGTTATACAAGAGCTGTCATGCTCAAATGTGTTTTCAGCAAATAAATAAATATTACCAATGTCATTTTTACCTTAAATTGAAATCGTACTTTACCCACTTCTTTTGTCACCGCTACACCCATGGATGGTAGGTAGACAAGATCATGAAATCTGGTTACAATTCAAGACTTGATTCAGAGAACCTCCTCATAATGTTACGGTCAGTAGGGATGATATGTTTCACAAGCCAGGAGTATCTGAAATGCAGAAGGTTGTTTAACATCTTTACATAAAGGAAGGCAAATCAGTTTCTGCCTGACAGTCTGAACGTTGCTTTGCTTTTTGTAATGGTTCCTTACAAAACTGATGGCATGGCATCTACTACTTGATCACCCGAAATGAAATAATTAATCCCACCAGCAAACAGCTTTTGCTGCATCTGTTCAAGTTCTGGAACGATGTGCAACCGTGCTAGGAGAAGAAAAAGTTAGTAAGGAACCAATTAATATCATACTGACATTCTTAATTTAGCTTGAATCTGGAAAATTATTTGCCTTGCTCACGACAAATTGAATTTCCTGTAATATAATCTGTTTAGGAAACAATCTCATTTCACTGCAGCAGCCAGAGCCTCGTGGACTGCCGGGGAGTCCCCGGACCCCCTGTTTGAGAACCGCAGCTGTAATGGGCAATCCCACTGTGCTATTGCACAGTTCAGTGCTTTGAAATTGTGTTTAAGAGAGCCCCGTATTTGATCAACAACTTGTTTTTCTCATTTGATCTCGACTTCCTCATTCTTTCAGCAATTTAGTCTGTCTGCATTTTTGAGGCCTATAGTTTCCATGGCAACGGATGCAGCACTTATGTGGGAGATAGTCGACGAGAAAGGAAGCTCGGAGAAACTTCTGCGTGAGCTACCGTCTCTCTGTGACCTCGAATTCATATGATGATGTTTATTAGGGAAATCCCGGTTTCCTCCCTGTTTCAGACCCCACACTTCAACCTGCACAAGCATTGCAAGCACCCTGTGAGAAGTAAGAGTAAGCATAAAACTTGAATATTAGATACTTTTCAAAGGGACAGCAAGGGGCTTTGTGTCCTATTTGGAGCCAGGTACTTAATTATAGCTCAGAACTACCTTTATGTGAGATTAAGCCTCTTCTGGTTTGAGGATTGAACAGAAGGCGCTGTATGTTTTTATTAGTTGGCTGTGTAATATCTGAATAAAAATTCCCTATTCACTTTTTGCATGGTTCCTTCCTTAGATTTAGCTGCTTGACCACTTTATTTGGATCCCTGCAGATTAAAATGTTGCTGCCTGGGGCACACGAATAGCGTTTTTTGTGTTTGAGGGAATTGGCATGACATATCTGTCACTGGCATTAGCATTGCTTTTTACGCCCGAAATAAAAGATATTTCAATAATCAGATGGGATCAAAAGGGGTGGCGGAGCCTTTTGGTGAGAGGATGTTCACAAATGTCTCCCTAGTAGATAATCTGAACTCAGCGGGAGAATGGAATCTTAAGGCACATTTTTTCTCTCCCCAGTCATGCTAATGGACGCCTTATTATTCATCTGGCGGTCTAATGTAGTCCCTGGCTCTTGGAGAAATGTACACAGAAGTGCTGATAAGAGTGATTTCTCTTTAAGGGCTCCAAAGTTGGCAAAGTTTTCACTTCATTGTGGCTGTGTGCATGCAGAATTCCCCTCTCTGATATTAGAGTCTCGGTTGGACTGAAAGAATGTGGCTGTGTGAGCAGGGTCATGCTGCTTGCGATGGCAGGACGTGGAAAATGAACAGCATGATGCCCATAAACCTTTCCCTCTCTGGTATCACAATACCCAGCATTCCCCTCCACACATGTGTTGGCAGCCCAGGCCAGTGCATTCACCACATTCTAATGAGCTGTCGGGCACAAATTGATGGCTTTAACACATTAGCAATTTCTAAATTAAATTCACAGCTGCATGTAATTCATCACTTTTAAAATTAAATAAAAATATAATAAAGTGAAAAACAAACTCATAAAACTTATGCTTCTCTTTTACAAAGAGTCAAAGCAAGTTTTGGGGTATGAGTCGCTTGTCATTCGTTCGATGCCACTGGGTGCCAGGTGTCAAAGGAAAAGGATAAATGTCTTTTTCATGTAAAAGTGTTTGTCAGCTCCCCCTGCTGCTCTCAGAATTCATGATGTTGCTCTTTTTGCTCAAACGTGGGAAAGGGTTTGAAGTGCAGCTCATGAAGAGAACTGAAGGATTGGGAAACTAATTGATCCTACAACAAATATCCTACTCCACCCATGCACCACTTACTTTACAGCCCTGTTTCATCTCAGGGTAACAAACACAGGAGAGATCACAGAAACTCTATCAAATGTGCTGTCATATGGCATTAAGAGCCGGTTTTGTTGAATTCAAAACTTAAGCAAGACGAGGGGATAACTGGCAAACTCACTCAACCTTTTGTTTTTCAAACCCTAATATAATTTTATAATAGAATGTTGTCTTTGGATCCTGTTAGCACAGCTGGTATTTGATGTCATTTACATTTTTTCCCTTTAATTTCAAATGCTAATCGATGTATTTATCCATAGAATTATGCATATATGTAAAAAAAAAAATGCATTTTCAATACAGTAACAAAGACTTCCAACTAATAATGGAAGTTAAAAAACTGTAGACCATTTTTATTAGTGAGTCCTCTTGTGAAATTCTGACACAATATTAGGGTTAGCAAAAATTTGGACAAAAAGCACGTTTTGTTCTAATAGTGAATTTATTCTGATCAGTTTGCTACTGTGGAATGATGCAAAACAGCACCAGGAATCACACTGGAAGAGGACTGAAATGGTTGTTTGCATGTCCTGTTCAGTCAGTTCATAACGACTATATGGGTTTATGCTTTGTATCATGGATAACATCCGTGTGGATTTGCTACAGTCTTGAAATGCGAAGATGATGCCTCGCGTCGGACTCCTACTGCTGTAGATTAGTAGAGATGTTTCCATGCTAAACACTATTCATCAGGGCTGAATAGTGGTACTTATGTCCGGGACAGAATATTGCCTGCTTTTAGAGATGTAGATGTGCTGATAGGTAAAGAGATCAAGAAATCTGGGTATGATTCATGAGGGGGTGCTTCCTGCATACTATAGTATAGTGTTTTTTTAATCTTCTTGAATAAACTAATCCCATTATGGCTCAGAAGGCTCATTTCTTAGTTTTATGAAGTGCAAGCAGGATGGGTGGATGGATGGGTGTGTTTTGTGTGTGTATGTGTGTGTGTGTGTGTGTGTGTGTGTGCGTGTGCGTGCGTGCATTGTAGGAGGTGGTAATATCCCAGTCACGTGTTCTTCAAGTAGATGCCTTCTATTGTATGTATAGGGGCCGTGCTCCCCACTTCATTCCACAATAGCTGATTGCAATCATTTTAATACAGCCCTGAATGAGGTCCACAGGGGGAAATTGGAAGGGGTGCAGACCATATCATCTCTTTGCCTTCAAATCGAGCCAATATTTTTCTCTTTCAGTATTTCCTCTGTGGTGGTGATGATTGAGGAGGACCTATACAACCAAAGCTTGGTAAAGAAAGCACAAAGGTTTATTTGGAGTGGTAGATGAACCACTTTTGTTTTCTTAAAGAACCTTTGCCAATGCAAAAAAAAAAATGCAAATGAGAGGGAGTATGAAGAAAGTTTTGAAAGCTTAAAGACCTTCCACATAAATAAAGTATTTTTCCGAGAACTGTACACCCAAGTCAAAACCTAGGGCCGTCACTATGATTACATAATCATCTGATCGCAATTATTTGAGCTGATTGCAGTCATTTAAGATGATTGGAGACCATTTTTCATTGTTGTTGGATTTTAAAACTATTGCGCAGAGCAACAAGCAGAATGTGATGTGTGTGTGTTTTCATCTGTCAGACTGGATCACATAAATAGAAAAGGCATTTAATCAGATGAGAATATGAAAAGAAGCCAAAGGGCTGACTTCAAATGTTTACATCTACCACTAGCGATGTTAGCATGCTGGAAGAAGGAATGTTTCTGGCTTAAATATTCTATAGTCTCAGTAGAAAAATACAAGCTTTGTGTCAAGCAGGTAACAAATGTCATTTCATGCACAACCCACTATCAATGAAAGTGATCATTCTGTCATACGTGAACACACCACTGCACACAGTGTGAACAGCACGAAATTCTTCCTCTGCATTTAACTCATTCACCAAGTGAAGCAGGGGGCAGCCAGGAACACGGCGCCCAGGGAGCAGTGTGTGGGGACGGTACCTTGCTCAGGATACCTCAGAGGTGCCTCGCGGTCTTGGGAATCGAACCTGGACTTTCCAATCACGGTGCGAATGCCTTAACCACTAGGCTACCACTGCCCCCAAGTAAAGATACTTATGGAACAAAATTGATAATTAATCAATCTTTCCATTTTAGTTGATTCATAAAATAAAGAAAATCAATTACTAACAATGATTTATATCACAATTAAACCTCATTTCATATGTCATGATTGTGAGGGCCTACCAAGAAGCATTAAGGGAACTTTATATACATAAGAATTATGCATAAGAAACTGCTGGAGGCAACGGTAAACATTTCTCATGAGGGTAAATTTTGCCTCTCGCCTGGTGGCAATGTTACCTTGCTTTCTGCATTGTCCCTCAGGGCGTCGCCAGGTAATAAGTATCTAAGTAGGGATATCTATCATACTGAATGCTAGCACTTAGCATAAAGCAGGGATACACGCTTCAATTAACCGCTTCCCTACAGCTACAAAAAAATGGATCCAGAAATCAATCAAAAGGCAGTTCAAGTAGGCATGACGAGGTGGAAAATGCATCACCCCCCTACTCCTTTTCAAATCGCGTTATCTTCAGTAGCCGAGGAGGCATTTATTAATACAGTGACAAACAGAATAAAAATGGAAAATTCATGGAGATTTGTGTGAATCTTTGATATTTTTTGAAATTTTTTTTGCTGCTGAAGGATCAAGGGGGTCCAAATTTTTACACACTGTACTGCTGGGGGAGTCTTTTGTGGATAAATGGTCCTGCCGCTTAACAGAAAACATCCAGAACACTGAGCCCACGGAGAATCCTAACGCAATGACCAGTTTTCATTGAAACTTTTTCGTCATGATGATCTGTTGCCATGGTGTAAAAAAGATTGCCTACTTTTGTCAAGGGACTTTTGTCTCTGCATCTGTGAACTTTAGTGCCCTTTTTAAATGGAAATCATACCTTTCTCTGCAGTGTATTGCCACGGTTTTAGAGCCTCTACAAAGGGGCTCTTTCTGTGTAGTTAGATTAGACTGCTCTCATGGCTGACTAAAACTGCTTTCATGACAAATAGAGGTGACCTAGAATTTGTAGCATAATTAAAATTTTCTGTAATAATCCTTCTTTTGAATTGGCTCTTGATTACAGTTGGTAGTTGATTTTTTTTTCATAACTTGGAATCCCTTGTAAAATTAGGAGTCGCCCACTCTTCATTTCTGATGTTTTAGTTGTTGTGCGAGGTGTTCTTCAGGCTGCAAATTGTACATTAGCAAAACTAGTGAGAGTATGTTATTGAGTTGCTGAAGTGTCCCACTCAATGTTATCCGTGCCGCAGATGCTTCATTTAAGAGCGTATACAGTTAATGGGTTTTAATTCATGCATGCCTGAGATCAGCTTGGGCCAACCGTTCAAGATAGGGGAAAAAAACAACCAGGGTAGATCCTATACACACGGAAAATGAGGTTGAAATGTAAAGGCAGTATGAGCTGATGTGTTCTCACAGGAAAATATTTGGGCCTAGAAAAAAAAAACATGTGCAGTGATTTTTTCCCAGCTCTCTACAGTTCATACTTTTCCCCTCAGTAATCCTCAAATTTTCACATTCATTTTTGAGGTGGCACTCTTTTCTGACTTCTTTCAAGTCGATTTATTCGCTTTTTGACCAAAGACCACTGGCTATGTAACAGCGAGATGATGTGAAGACTGTGGATCGGTGAGACAGGAGAAGTTAGTATACGGTGATGGATGACGAAGCTCAAATCTCCTCCAGTCTTTTCACCTCTTTTGGCCTCTCACTCTGCCAACCAGCACTTCTCCATTGCCTTCTGTCATCCAGACTTATTCCTGTTTCATAATCGGTTGGCTTCGTTTTCAGTTGGAAAAATTCTTCCCTCTAGTGAACCCCCACCTCCCTCAGAATCGGAATGAGGCGCGTCACAGGATTCACACTAATTGCTATAAATGTAACCTGTGAAAGTGCTTCTCTCATGTCTTGCCTCTCATCAGACGAGTTGGTAGATATGGCATGAAAACATGGCTGCCTTCTTTTTAATGCCTTCTACAGCTCTGTGCAAAGAGAAAATGGAATGGTGTTATTACTTTTAATGAGAAGGGTAACAATGAATATGTTTAGGTCTTCTGGTTTTGTTTTTTTTTGTTTTTTTAATTCTCAAGGTTGATAAAATAACTGGTAAGTAATACTTTGTAGTGGCTCACACTGATTTCAATAATTATTTTTTTGCATTTTCAAACAAGTTTTCATTATTATCTGTTAGTCGTACTTGGGCACACTCTAAACCATGGTGTGTGGGCAGGCCCGGCCCTAACAAATTTGGAGCCCTAGGCAAGATTTTAGGTGGCGCCCCCTTGCATCGCAGTAAATTCCAC
>JBBPCW010000147.1:6766133-6777880 GCA_037974425.1 Phenacogrammus interruptus | reverse complement strand
CTATATATAAGAAATATATATACAGTAGCCCATGATAGTCACATTTAATTTCTTAATCTGATGATATCTTGATGAGCTGAAATGACCATCGTCTCTCTTACGTTAGCTCAGTGGGTTGCCTGCAGACCAAGAGGTCATGGGTTTGAATCCTACCTTCAGCAGACCACCACTGGGTTTCTGAGCAAGACCCTTAGCCCTACGTTGCTCCAGGGAGACTGTCCCTGTAGTTAAATAATGCAAGTCGCTTTGGATAAAAGCATCTGCTAAATGCCATAAATATAAATGTAAATCTTACTGTTTGAGAGTGTAATAACATACATCTTGCTTAATGAAACCCAGTCAGTGCAACAAAATACATATTGCACCATCGATGCATAAAGGGAGAATAACAAAGTGTGTGACTGATGGGCATTTTTTATATGGATCGCTTGCAACTGTGGAAGAGGGAGGATGCCAACAATTACCAAGACTGAAATCTATGATGCAGGTGACGCAGAAGGCCACTGTTGATTTAACCATCAAAACAAACCATCAACAATAGCAACAACAACAACAACAACAACAACAAAAATGTAGGCACTCCTATAGAAAATGAGGCAATGAAGCAATGAAAATGGCTCTTTGAGTAGCTATTGACAGGACAAATCACATAAAAGGAGACACAAAAGTAAGTGTGGAGGTGTGGGGGTTATAGAAAGAAGGGGAGGGCGATCATTATCATTTTTTGGCTTTCAATATTTTTTATCATCTGGAGGTATATTAAAAAGTGCACAGTTCTCTTATCAGCCATGATCAAGCTGTTATATCATATCAGGAGTGTTCAGCTGTGTGATGTTTAGTGGCAGGAACACATGGCTGAGGATGTATTTTCCTCTAAAATGTCTTATTTAGTTAAAATAAATAAATGAGAGAAATGCTTATAATCAGAAAATATGTAAAATTTGTTGCATGGCCATGTTCATACTGTGGGGTGAATTAGAGGAAAAACTGATTTTATAGCACTAATAATCCAATAAAAATTCCAATCTAAGTTCATGCATTTATGTCAAATCAATATTGCTGTGATTTCATCTTAACACTGAAATGGACAAAATTCCTTAAGGAAGGTTAGAGAACAGCTGTGGTTTCAGAATCAGAATCAGAGAACTTTATTTATCCTGGAGGAAATTGTTCACATCACAACTGCACACTCACACAAGACAGAACAATACAGAATAAAAATAAAAATACCTGAATATATAATAGAAATATACTCAGACTAGAAATATATTAAGAAAAGAAATAGTACAACTTACCCATAATAAAAAGTATACTAAGAGGAGAATATAGTTTAAGTAAAAATTAGAACACTGTACAATAAGTAGAATAGACAGTTATGTCTGAGTACCTTTATCAGAAAAAAAATGAAATTGTGAAATTACAAAAATGCATTTTTCAAGAGAGAAGAAGTATTTGGAATCGAAATGTATTGCACATAGGTAACAGGTATTGCACAACAAGATATATTGCACAGTATCATGATAAGTATATTGCACATCCTGAAAATAAGTTACTGTTAGAGTATAGCTAGGGTTATATTGCACATATATTTAATTTGACGGAGGGAGTGGTTATAGAGTCTTATTCAGTGGAGGAACAGTGCCTATCATAACTAGCCATTGTTCAAAGAACTGGGAAATAGATCAATAAACTGGGATCATGCGTTTTCAGTTTTTATTTTTTGTGTAATAAACTAGCATGATTGTTACACTTGCTAATCAGAGGAAATGAATCATCTCTGTAACAATGCTGGCATAACTGTGCACTAACTGTCCATAAATGTTGCTTCAGTTTGTCTTGTGCTCTCTCTCTTAGCTGAGAGAGCTTAAAAGTGGTTTGATTTCGGTCTGGGGATGTGGCAGTGTGTGTGCCTTGCCTGCTGCTCTGCGTCTGATTCATGTGTGACTCACAGACGCCTAACACTGCACTGGACCACTCCACTGAACAGTGAACATGGCAGGTGGCTCCCCACCCGCAAACCCTTTGTGATGTCAGATCTGGCTATCCTGAGGATCTTTTAGCCACGTTATGAAATGCACAGGCGAGGAAGATGATGCTATCATCCCTGAGAATTGCCTATATTTGCTAGTTCTGTCTACAAGGGCACATCTTGGTTGTCCTCCCTTTAAGTGCAACCCTGACAGGAGCCGTCAGCAGTTTATGTGTTTAACCTCAGTCAAATGACAACCAGAGGCTATGTTAGGCAAGTATTGTTTTATGGCGCTTTTCCACTGCACCTTACCACAAACAAATGTTTTTCCCTTACAAATAATGTGACCCGTAGCAGAGCTGTCTCTGCTCTGTCTGACGGCAGGGCCAAAAGTGGGCTGCAGCCAAGGTAACTGCATCACTGCTTTATGATTGGTCACAACGTGAACACAACGTTTTTTTTACTGTCCAAACTAACAACTGATAATTTGACAAAATATAAGCACTACTCTCTGTTTGGACTGAGGATACATTTCATGGATAATTTTCTTTGATGCTTTAACAAAGAAAAGGCGTAGTTAGTTGGGTAGGTAGTCATTGTATGGGTAAATGCCATGAAAAAAATGAAAAACACAAATACGAATAAATGATAAATGGCCACAATATCAAAAGTAGCTCCGACAGAAAAGCTCTGGGCTGGTGTGACTGCATGGACACGGTTTTGGGACACTGAGCGGCCGTGAGGAAATAATTACGCTGCTAACGCCTCAGAAACACTGTTACTGGGCTGAGACTCACTGGAAAATCAAAGCGTGCTGCAGATTCCATGCTCTCGCTGCATGGTTTATGTACAGTGCGATTCTTATATGCCTGTGAAATGGTGCCTTTAGTTTGTCACGCCTGGCTCTAGGGCCTGATGGATTTAGTTTCTTTCCTGATATTTTGTTACCAAATTTTAATGAAAGCTGAAGATATCAAAGATCTAAAGAAAAAATACAGGATACAACATTTTCTCTCCTGACACTGAGTCAGCTGTACTCTGTTAAGACACTTGTGTTTCGTAGTGAAATTGCATCTATTAGAGTAAATAGACTGTGTTGCCTACATTCGTAGGGGAACCTCCGGGTTCTACTAGGCTGCATGCTGCACATATTTAATTATTTATGTGAGCGACTACCATGTAATATATTCCACCAGAATAACCAGAACTGACAGCGGCATCTATCCATTGACTGGCACCAATTTGTTTTCAGGGAAAACATCACTCTAGATCTTCTAGAAGCAGCAGGACTCCTTTTCCTTTACTAAAGGAATCACTGAAAAACAAACCGCGGAATCACTAAAAATACTGTGCAGAGGACAAATATAAAGTATATATTAACATTTTTATACTTTATAATATCATTAATATAAGCATTTTTAACATGGGGGTGGCAGAGCTTTACAACTCAGATGTTGCTCTGACAAGGGGGTGGGGGCACAAAACTAATTATATAACATGTAGCCACACAAACCCTGTATCTGTTCATGTGCCTCTTCACCATGAGCAGATTTTATTGAAATATATATGACAAAGCTTTCCCTCAAACCGACTGTAAATGTGTCAGACATTAGGTACTGTAACCATTTAATCTAGAACTTTTTGTGAGGCAGCTTTTATAGACAATGCTTCAGATGGCTGGATAACTATCACTAGCTCTACAAGCAATTCTGACTCATTTCAAAACATGATGTTTTCTTCGTAATGATTTGATGTGCAGACATGCTCATATATTTCTTCATTGTCATGGTCACCTTTCATTGTGCATGTTTAGAGATGCATTTGCTCAAGACCTACATGATTCAAAGTAAGAGTGGCGCTGTTTAAATCAGTTGTTGAACAGACATGTCGTAAAAGCCTTCAGTGGTTATGTGCGGCATAGCCAAAAGGGGAAAAAAAAGTTATGGGAGCAGAATGGAGCAGATGGTTGGAATACATTTAGTCAGTATGACAATGACTGCAATAGACCAGTTATGATGCCCTCAGGAAAGTCAAGACAAGAGAGTCTGCGAGCCTGATTGATGTTCTCTCGCTCTCTGTGGAAAGGATGCCACCAAGAGTATGATGCTTGCATTTTGAAGTCTCCATATTCCCATGCACATTTGTTGATGAAGACACCATGACTTACTAAAATAAATAAATAAATAAATAAATAAATAAATAAATAAATAAATAAATAAGAGATTACATAAATGTGCAACATACAGTCCTGCCTGTGCGGGATATGATGAATTTTGTTCCAGCACCTGCGAGGGTGTTATGAATGCTAATGTGCATCATGGACTGTGAGCACACAGTGTATTCTAGCCACATTGAGTGTCAATGTTGAGTATTCCTTTTTTTGGTGATTGTGGGTTTTTTAGCATGTTGCAATATTGAAAAATTGGCGATAGCATTACTGTGTGTGTGTGTGTGTGTGTTTGTGTGTGAAAGAAAGTGAGAGAGGTGAGGTTGTGTGTGAACATTCATTATAAGTGAAAATGATAATGGTTACAGGGTGGGGAAAAGGCTATTCTTAGGAGCTGGAGCTAAGTGGCTCGGCATCTGGAGATTACAGACATCTCTGCCTTTTTCTTTTTTCTTTCTTTCGACTCAGCATGTGGGAGTACATGCGCTTCTGCTGCAGAGGAGGAGGCCGGAAAAAAGGGCGCTATAGATAAATCCGCATTTATGTATGTCTTTAGATAAAGGACCACACATAGCCTTTGTGCTCTGCCTGCCCTTTTCACTGCTCCTTCCCTCCACTCTTGTTCTGCATGAGCGAAATGCTTGTTCTAGCATGCTCTTTCGAACCAACAAGAGGCAAAGTTAATGAGTGTAGAGTTAGACGAGGTTTGGCCCAGCTTCGGGGTCTCCTTTTTACCTCCTTTTGTTGCTGCTGGTTTGTCTGGCGGACTGATTGCTGCAGTTTCTCTGTTTGCGAATGTTTTGCTGTTTGTCCCTCATTTGTCCCTCGCCTTTAATTAATGTGTTTAGGAGGTGCACTCTACAAGGAGGCGGAGGCGGTGCTTTATCCATTAAGGCCTGTGAAGGTGTGAGACAAACCGCTGGACACAATTAGCGGTCACTTAGAGAACGGAACATTGTGTCCCTCATCTAGTGTGAACAGTCATGCCTCCTAAGAGAAAACATGAATCTGATTTGATACATTTTCTCCTGCAAAAGTAAAAATAAGCACAAAATTAAACATTTAAAGAGTTTATTATCAATGGTGCAATGGAAGAACTTTCGGTGAACTACATCCTCTTTCTGAAGAAACCATTAATTTGCTGTGGAGTGTGATCCTACAAGACCCATCCTGCTCCTACTTCCTACATGGTGCTTGATGAAGATGATACATTTTGAGTATTATCTAGCAAAATCAATCAGTAAAGCGCTGTGCAAGGATGCAGAATCGCAGCAACCAAGCAGGTATTCATGCAATGCTAAAAATGAACCCAGGCCATCCAGCTCTTTCATCAGTCTTTTATTGAAATATATGCTTCTTTGACAAGAAAACGGACTTCTGCACTCCCAGAAGGAGGTGTTACACTGTTGTGCATTAAACTTGCTGTTATATCACTAATGCCACCATTCAGCTACATGGGCTAACATTGTTTTGAGTAGACAGGAATGCGTCCATGTCTGGCAAAATGCAAGGTGGAGGGCAGGGTGTTATATCAGCAAGGAATGGTGTTCAAATATGGTGCTTGCTACAGCACACTGCTTGCCTTTTGTGGTCAAATGCAGACCCCTTCTCGATCATAAAGCTAATGACACCCATGACAAACTCTCTAGGAAAATAATCTAGCTGCAGATTGCTCACCCCAATGGCTTTTTTAACATTGTGGGTTATTTTGACAACATACACCTTTAGAGAATGCTTTCCAAATTTCATCAAAACATTGACTTTGCCATACATGGGAAAATCATGCTGAGCCTTTACCCAAAAATGTGCAGCAAACTGGTTGACTGCAGTACTCCCCACTCTGGTAAAGGGCAGAAATTTCAGTCTGGAGACGAACTTTCAGTACAGCCAGAGCTAGACTGTCATGGGCAATCAAGGGGCAATGCATATATATGCACAGAAGATCCACAGGCATTTCATCAACTGAAGCGACACATGATGCATGTGTCAGGGCATACAGTCCATCACAAACTGCAAGCCAACTGTAGTAGTGATGCCTCTCTGCCAGATGTATTAAGAATGAAGAACCTGTGAGGAAACCACCCCTCCAGAAAACAAATAGGCCATCAGTTTGCTGAGGGATAATGTCAGGGAAAACTCTATGCAGAGTCAACCAATGGAAATCTGTTGGGCCAGACAACACACCTTGCTGTGTTCTCAGAGAATGTACTGAGGAGCTAGCAGATTTCACAGACATCTTTAATCTATCATTGCATACTGCATTGGTTCCAGTCTGCCTTAAAACAACGAGAATCATCTCAGTGCCTAAAAAAATCAACTGTGCCCTGTCTGCAGCCTGCAGCACTCACACACATTATCACTAAATGCTTTGAGAGGCTGGTAGAGAAGCGCATGAAGGCCTACATACCGGAACATCTTGACCCACTACAGTTTGCACACCGCACCAACCAAACAACAGACAATGCCATCTCAAGTGCCATTCGCCTCACCCTCTTTCTCCTGGACACAAAAGACAGTTATGTGAGAACGCTGTTAGCTTAGCAGTCAGTACAGTCATTCCACAGAAATTGATGGAGAAACTGAGCCTACTTGGAAAGAATACTTCCATCTGTAGCTGGATCCTGGACTTCCTAACTAACAGACCTGTCAGTATAGGAAACCACACCTCCAGGACCATCAATCTGAGTACTGCCAACCCCCAAGGATGTGTGATCAGCCCACTGTTGTTCACTCTGCTGAACACATGACTGTACTGCCCAGTACAGCTCTAACCACAGCGTTATGACTGCAGATGACAAAACAGTGGAGGGACTCATGAGCAACAAAGGGTTCACATACAGTGAACTGGTGTTGAGGCAGCAACCTGCCCCTGAACTTTGACAAAACAATGATTGACAATCTGGGAAGGAACCACATTCTGCAAACTACACTTCACATAGACGACTGTGCAGTTGAAAATGTAATTAGTATAAAGTTCCTGGGTGTGCAGATGATTGACAGCCCCAGCTGGACACTCAAAATCATCAAGAATTACCAGCAGTGCCTCTGCTTCTATGGAGGCTGCAAAAGACCCACTCTCGAGCTCACTACCTTCTACAGGGGACCCATGAAGGGGACCCATGAAGAGTACCCTCTGCAGCTGCATCGCTTCCTGGTATGGATACTGCAATAACGCCAACTGAAAGTCTCTCCAGTGGATATTGAAGAGAGCTGAGAATATCTCTGCTGCAATGTCATGTCTCATCTGCACTTTATGTCATGTTATTTCTTCTTATTATTTTGCATTTGTTTTATCTATAAGTATTAATTTTATTTCTATGATTTCTATATCATTTTATGTACAGCGCTTTGTGACTTCCCTGTCTGTGAAAGGCGCTCTATAAATAAACATTACTTACTTACTTACTGTCAAATGTCATACGATTTGGCTCCAGACAACACTATTTCAAGCCTCTGTGTATTTTTGTATATAGCTGGGCTAAACAGTCTTGAGTCCCTCTTGAACCACTAAGTTCAAACATTTCTCACTTTTTTTAAAATGAGACACATTTCGGACTTATTTTGACCAACTCCGTCACATGTATAAAACTAACCTAATGATTAGTATAAAACTAATCATTAATCTGAAGGTTAGGCTAATGCTGGTGCTACCTTTGCTCTCTGAATAGCCATGAACAATCGAAAAGATATTTTACATACTATATACAAAATGTGTACACCAAATATAAAAAGTGATGTCTTAAAACAGATTGAAAATTAGTGAGGACACAATGACAATAACCAAACACAAATGATGATAGCAGTTGAAAAGTACAAATCATAAGTAAACTATAAGTAATTAAATAAGTGCATTGTTATTATTAGAATGTGCTCAGTTTTTTTTAATGGAGGAGGTCTCTTGTAAACTGCCACGTTGTACAGTAGTAGTCTGTGGGCCACACAATGAAGAACATTGTTATATGGCATCTCTCCAAAGAACCATTTAGTCTCAGTGTAGATGCTTTTGTTCTGGCTGTTGTCATCTGTGAATATGAGGGGGTCATAATCCTTTCTGCCCCGAAGGCTTCTTGCTTGGACTAGCGCAGGCACTGAAACATGGACTTTCGGGACCTTTTCCAAGTCACTGGAGTGTACCAGTCAAGCCTGTGCCTTTTTCTCTTGCAACCGTGCACAGTCTTTTGACTGGAGGCTAGCTCTATCTTACCCATGTTCTGAACCTTGGCACTGCCAGCTCTAGAAAAAAATGTGGCTTGTTTCCTCAACAGTTGGCTGGTGCTCCTTTGTGTTTTGTGCAAAAATGCGTAACTTGTTCATTTTTCACTAGTTCTCTTAATGGGAAAAGTATGTTTAAAATGCTTCTCTTCTGTGAAAAATAAAATGCACTCACTAGTTTGGTCTAGAGCTTAACCAGCAATGACAAGCAAGCAAGGGCCAGCCTGTGCTGTTTTTTTTAGGAACAAGGTTGTGACTTGGCATCAAGGGAAGACTCACTCACAATAAGTTAATACAAGTTATTTGGTTTGTAAATGAGTAAAGGCACCCATCCATCAAGCTATCCACCGTGATTACATATAGGATTTATTCAGGACAGTCGCAGTGTTCATGAGCTACCTGGACATTTTTAAATAAATTTGCAAAAATGTCAAGTAAACTTTTTTCATGTCATTATGGGGTGTTGCGTGTAGAATTCTGAAGAAAAAATGAATGTAATCCATTTTGGAATAAGGCTGTAATATAACAAAATGTGATATAATGTGCAAGTCTCTCCAAATGACTGAATTTAGGTGTTTATAGTATATAATATAGTATATAATAATATAGATAATATATATAATATTGTATTATTTACATCAACAAATTGGATCAAAAGGTTAGATGTGTTTAATAAAGTGGACAGAGAGTTGTTAACAGCATTAAAAAAACTCCCCTCTCCTCCGTTGAAAAAGATTGCCTTTGTGCAGCACACACACACACGCTCTCATGTTCCTACCACTAGCATAACAGTGTCACTGTGATACCCTGATGTAGTACTGATGATCTACCACCTTAATAATCATTGATGGATGGGTTAAAGGGGAGCTGTGGAGCTAAAAATAGACCAGTGAGGGGAGATACAAGCTAAATGTACCTTAAGAAGTTACTTGCTGGAATATGAATATGTGCTTTTTATGCAGATATGCTCTAACTGAAGGGTGGAGGTAGCTCAGTGGGTAGGATACTTGCCTCCGGACCAAGAGGTCATGGGTTCAAATCCTACTTTCAGCACCACCATTGGGTCCCTGAGCAAAACCTTTAACCCTAAGTTGCTCCAGGAAGACTGTCCCTGGTAGTTAGGCAATGAAAGTCGCTTTGGGTAAAATCGTCTGCTAAATGCTGTAAATGTAAATGTTTTGTGCATAATTGAACAGATAACCTGTTTATAAACTTTTTGCCAACGAGATTTGCAGTTTTTGACATGTCCACCTGTAGATAAATACAGATATTTAGTTACTTATAATAAATGTAACATGTTGTGTGACTTGTATAAGAAAGATATGTCCTGCTTTGAGAGATGCAAAATCTGGTTACCTTAGTTACATGGCATTCCAAAGAAACTGTTGTCTTTGTCTTTATTCTGTTTGTGGCTCTGTCACTGTTCAAATCATCTAGACAATAGCACGAGAGGGATGAATCTTAAAGCTCATTTACATTATGATATCAGGCATGGTAAGTGGCCCCTGAGCTCTATATTTAGAGGTGAGTGTTTCTGTTTACTGTGAGGAATGGGGTAATCATTTTTCCTTTAATTCTTTACTCGTGATATAATGAACAAAAAACAGTGTATATAATTAAGTGTTTTTACTTCACTACTTTTATTAAACAGCCCAGGTGACTAATGATGTGGATATTTGCACCAGGTGAAAATTCCACATACATACATACATTTCTGAAACAAATGACACTGAGTGATTTGTTTGTGTAATGTGATGATTTGGACAGGAATGTTTATCTCATATGGTTAGTGCAGTGTTTGTCTTCCACTTTAAAGCTCGTGGATGCAATGTATCTTGGATTTTATATTTTTTGCATCGTCTACCATGAGCTAATGGCATTCATACTTCAAAGCAACTCCAAACAGATTTTGGTTGATGTCTATTTGAAACCAAATGTAGATTTCAACATTTGTGGTGTAACTTTCATCAAACTAACAGGATGTGAGAATGCGTCTGTAGCCGCCATGTCCTAAAGTAATCAAGAGCTATCAGTTTTATGAACTCACGGTTGTGTAGCCGACTCAGACAGAGACGAAGGGCATCGTATCCTTGAATTTAATTGCCATTAGACGTACGGGTCTTTTTCGTTTTATCTCAGTGGAGTGTATGCCGCTAGCGCACCAAACTGTGAACAACAGAAACGGCTGTCTTTTAATGCCAGAGAGAGTCACCTTGTGTTTAATGCGTCAAGCTCGTTGGCATTTCATTTTTATGCTGCCGTTGTGGTTGTCATTTTATCTTTGATTTTAAGTTGTGTTTCTTGCCCCCCCTCCCCTTCTGATATTTGAGGTTTTTTTTGTGGCTGAGGGTGACACTTTGGTCGCATGAGCGATGTTGTGGGTCTGCTGGTTTACATGTTTTGTAATAAACACGTAACAAGTACGAATTTCTGACACGAGAAAATGTATGGGAGAAGCATCTCTGTGATCATGCTTAATACCCAGACCCAAGAGCCAGAGGTAATCCGTCAGAATGAACGATGTGCCAAAACAAGCATTGTAGCAAGGAACAGCAAGTCAGGGGATATGCACTGCAACATTATACACAAGTGTCATATATTTAAAGTGACATACTAAGAATAAATATATAGGAAACTGCAATTATGTATGCTGTGGCTATGCAGAAGCTGCTTGAGCAGCTTAAAAGCCTTATGAAAACACATAGCTGATTTCATCATTAGAGACTTGTTTCTACTAATGTTCAACAGCTAAAACAACTTTTTTGTATTACAGAATAGAGCTGGGTGACTATTGACTTAAATTTTTTAATTAGTGTCTGTCTGACAGCACTAGTGCAAATCTAAAGATGCAAAATGTGGATACCAGAGGTGTGTCCAGAATCGCGCACTACCGTCAGTGCACTGAGATTTAGTGTGTAGTGCGCCCTGAGCACCGCCTTCTGTAGTGCGCACTGCTGTGGGTCAGTGCTGTCCTAAATGGAACACTAACATTTCACACTTAGTGGAAGTGACAGACTCACATTCGCTCACGATTCTCCAGCCGGCAAAATTATCTGCCGGTTTTACCGCAGTGTACATCAATAAAATAATTTTATTAACGTTATTTACATTTATGCTCCGTACAGTGATGCTCCGATTGATCGGCCGATATTGGCTAAAAATAGCTTGATTGGCAAACCCCAAAAGTGCCTATCAAGAAAGCCGATCACATATGAAACTGAAACTAAACTAGCCCGAAGCCAAGAACATCCTCAACCAGCAGACTGTGAGTGATGCATACAGCAGGGATAGTACAAGGTGAAAAGACATCACGTTCAGAATTATGGGGATGAAATCAGAGGGGTTTTATTTCTTGGTTTGTGACTGTTTGCCACAAAACTGAGTCAACTGGCTTACCAG
>JBBPCW010000147.1:6734732-6750217 GCA_037974425.1 Phenacogrammus interruptus | reverse complement strand
CCAAGACCGCTAGGCACCTCTGAGGTACCCTGAGCACACACTGCTCCCTGGGCGCCGTGTTCGTAGCTGCCCCCTGCTTCACTTGATGACTAGGTTAAAGGCAGAGGATGTATTTTGTGCTGTTCACACTGTGTGCTGTGGCGTGTTCACGTATGACCAAATTGTCACTTTCAAATCAGCATGGAGATACTGATTAGAAAGTGTGTTGTAGTTTCTAATGATTACAAAAAGTGTTTTTGGTGTGTTGGGAATTTCATATTTTGTAAGGGTTGGCTCTTTGATAAGCATTTACCTGAGGGTTACAAAATCTACACACAGTATCACTAAAGAGCTGTTCTAAAACGTCAGCTATTAACAAAAGATTTGCAGTCCTGTAACATATTCAATTACATGACTGTAGAGTATAAACTCAATTTCACTATTTTCAGACAGTATGAGTCTCTATAATTTTCTATATCCAAGCTCCTTAAACCAGTCCTAAGGGATCGCTAAACGGCCCACAGTTTGCTCCTTATGTTTCTGGTCCTAGTATAGAGCATAAATATGGCCCTAAGGAACACTGACATTAGGCTCATGTGTGACTCAGTTCTGGCAATCAAAATACATGTATCTATTATAAGGCTAATTTGCTAGCTAACATCCCTATGAGATCCCATTAATGTTTTAATGCTAACAGCATCATACATTAACATTTTCTGGTCCTTTTTAGTTTGATCATGGACACTTTTAAATATAGGGCATGATTATCTGAAGTATGTAACAGAAATATTAACATATCATTTCTCTTTAGCTGCATTTCCAGAGGCCATCCTTCACTGGCTTTTATACAAATAAAGACTTGTATTTGTCACATGCAGTAATTGCTGGTACAACATAGACTCTGCTACAAACGGTACAAATGGAAGAAGTAAGGATCAACATCACAAAAATTGTGTAAGTAAAAAAAAAACTGTAAACTGTGTAAGTGTAAATATATGAGTATAAATAAAGAATTAGTATAAAGTATAAGGATAAATAAAAATACAATAAGCAGTCTAATCACAATGCCAAGCAGCATAACAGCGTTTTCTGATGAAGGCAAAGGTATTATTACAGCGAGAAATAAATATAAGTCTTCGAGAGAAAAAAGCATTATTCTTTCTGATCAAAATCACATATCATGCCTTTTGAGGAAGATCTGAAGCCAGCATGACACTTTTGAACTTTAATCCAGCAAATAAAGGCTGCCTAATGGATACCACAGAGAAAACGAATTCTTATTGGCTAACCGTTCACTGGTGTCATGCCCCGGCCATCCTGGTAACCGGAGTGCTGAACCTGGGCACTGCACCCCCACACAGTGACTCTGTGGGGCACTGGACACTTCCTGCATGAGCCATAGGACTTTATGTTTCACAGTTGTATTTTAGACTCACTTTTGAACCTGTATGTTCAAGCCATAGCAGACCCAAATACTTCTTTGTTCTATTTACCCACCTTTTCACTAAATAAACTCATTTCACTTTATTCCATCAAGAGTGTCTCTGTCTTTTTGTACTGCCCGCTGCCCGTCTTCATGACAGCTGGCCAGAATTGATCCCTTAATAATAAAATAAAACTACTGCAGTACTTGTAGCATTTAGATACAAACATTATTATGAAGCAACATTTATATCTTGCTTTAAATCATTTATTATTTTGTACTATCTTTAGATGTGCATGGTGTTGTACAGTTTTAGTGTTGCTTATGCTACAATGTGTGGGTTGTGTCTCTCAGTAACACATTGGCACATAGTGGATGTTCAGTTTTCACCTCACAACTCACACACCTTCAGCCAAGACCATTTAGGGGCAGCCTTTGAGCTCAATCACTGTAACTCTTAATTAACGAGGTGAAAGGAAAAATAATCTTCTTTTCCACTTACCACTCTTTTACTGCTTTGCAGGGCACGGCAAGCACAGTATTCAATCCATTAGCAGTCCTGCTGTATGTCCACAACAAGCCAAAAAGCACAATTCAGTCTGACCTCTAGGCATGAGTTTGCACAAATGGAAGGGACTAAGCAGGGAGTTAGTTTTGAAGCCATGCCCAGAGACGAGCTGGCCTCGGTTGCTGTCACTGAGCTGGAAAGAGCACTTGCAAGTCTTCCAGTATGACCCCCATCTGCACACTTAACCAAGGTGAAATTAAATGAGCACAGACATGTCCTCGCACCACATATATAAAATATACATTTAATGCATTTAAATGGGTTTACCTCCTTTTAACTGAGGACAAAGTAGAGAATATTGAGTTTTTCAAAGATCTGAAAATGTCATTTTATAGTCCTTTTCATATGTTATAATGCAGTTCAAAATACCAAATAAAATACATATAAAAGACTACCAGGAAATGAAAAAACAGTAATATGGAAAATAAAATATAAATAATTATAATTATCAAGGAAATGTTGCTTAGTAAAACAATAAATGAGTACCTAAATAAAAAAACATGTGTTCCAAAGGCAGTTTTTTAAATCAGCCTAGTTAGTTTTGTATTTTGTTCTGGGGCAGAAAAGACTTGTGTGTTTAACATATGTTTTGCATATTTGTTTAAAGACAGCTTTAGTTGCAATGTACTGTCTTTACCCATGGACCTTTCTGAGCAACCCAACCCCCCCCCCCAAACACACACACACCTCCCTGCCTTTTTTAAATAGTCCATTTAGCCATTGGCAGATGCTTATGAATAATGGCTGGACAAAAACAGCAAAGGCAAAGCTGGCCGTGAGTCACCTTGCATAACATATTTAGAGGCTTGTGGTGACCCTTTGCATAATTGACCAGAAAATGCATTGGAGGCTTAGTATAAGCCTGTGTCCCAGGGGGGTGCGTGTCGTTGACTATATGAGAACTATAAGCAATTGACAGCAAAGTGAACAGGTATTGACTGTGCAATGGATTGACTGGCTAATCTCCCCTTATTATCTGCTTGGCCTATGAAGCACAAGACACTGAGGCATGGAAACCTCTCAGGCGCTGAACCCTCAAATCCAGAGTGGTCTACGCGCTTGATTTTTAGACTGGGTCCCTGGCACTCAGCCGTCAACTTACCTTACCCCTTAAGTGACATGCACACATGAGAAACTAAGCAACCATGAGTTTCTAACAGAGATGTATAACCCGACAATTTCTACTTTTTCAAAGGCACAGCTAGAGCATACATGCAGATTTCTACTAGCTAAGTGACTCATGCTAAATGGCACTTGTTCTGACAGTAAGCTTGAAGTAATTCTAAAGGGAATTCTTAATTGTAATTCATTGCTAACTTTGCTAGCATTTTTTTTTATCAACCTAAAGCTTGTTTAAAGTTTTTCTAATATCAGGAGGCTGAGGCTTAGGATCTTACAGGTTAGTCTGTTCAACCAGTAGCTGTCTTGACTATGAATTCTGAAATAACCAGCATTTTTGAGTTGACAAAAAGCAGGACAGATCATTTGTGGTGTTTGTCTTGTATGGCAGCATATAATATTTTTTGTTAGCTAGTACACATGGACACATGTCCACAACAGTGGAGCACATTTTCCTGCTTTACTAACAAATGCCTACTTTTATTGAAGAGCTGAACCTTTTGTAATACATATATTGAACCTCCTTTTCATATTTCAACCAAAAAATGTCTTCCTCTCTAATGTCTCTCGCTATGACCAGTCCTTATATGGATACAGTGGTGCTAGAACTGACCTAGTTCCAGATCCGAATAACAATACTGGGCCCACTCCAAATAGCACCATCACACTGCCAGTTCCGGACACTGGATGAATATTTCAGCACGGCTAAATCTATCTCACTGCTTTTTGAGTCATCTCATTG
Organism: Phenacogrammus interruptus; assembly: GCA_037974425.1. Taxonomy (NCBI): domain Eukaryota; kingdom Metazoa; phylum Chordata; class Actinopteri; order Characiformes; family Alestidae; genus Phenacogrammus; species Phenacogrammus interruptus. Next base: position 6,746,386 of record JBBPCW010000147.1, on the reverse strand, counting down.
TCCCCTGACTTTTTTAACCTCCAAAACGAAATGATGGGTGGGGATCCCTGCCTGAATGCAGGTCACACCTCCAGATGTAAAAGGCAAACGTTGTAACCCAGTGTGCTGCTTTGGCAGCCATTACATCAAAATTAATGGAGCTGTCAGAGCTATATATAGTGCTGTGGCAGCACCATGATTTGGATTGAATCGGGGACCTGGTCTCATTAGCTTCTCTCTCCACCTCATCCTGTAGAATACTGACAAAGCCGGCATTGCCGGGTCACGTTGTAATAGTTTTAAAGATGGTGTCATTGTGTTCCTCTGGTGCCTGTTTCACACTTCATGCGTGGCCTGTTAATAAGTAACATCTGTGCATTTTTCACCCTATCACCTTTGAGAGAAAGATTACAATATGGGGGGGGCATAAAAAGTGTAGACCTTGGGAGTAATTGCTTCAGAGGATAATAGGGTGACTTATGTTAGTACTCGGGTGTCGTTGTAGCCACCATGGCAAACAATCATGGTTCTTGACAGCTTACAGACCACAGTATCATTATTAGGAGCTCAAGTTGTATTTATATTCCTCTCTTGCTGCGCCTGGTCCTTTTAAAGATGCAAGAGCAATGTCTCTCTTGGCTGATGGGTCATAATTACTTGTCAAATTTCTAAAGTCCCTGGAACAACCTGGCATATATAACCATTAAGTGCCTCCATGCATGTCTTTTGAGCATTGCAATTTTTTAGCTACGCCAAAAATAAAAAAAACAACAAGATATCTAACAGCTTAGGTAGTGACTATAGTTAGGAGCGCTAATGCATTAGCGCATGTCGAAAATGGCATTTTGACTGGCAGCAGAAACAGAGAGCCATTGGTGAGTGAAGTGAGTGGAGTTTTACAGACTTTTGTTAATTTCCATTTCATCATGTCTACCAGCTATGTTCAGTCCTGTCCATCCTCTGCTACTAGTCAGTGATGTATGTGAATGCCTTCACATCCATTTGAGGTTGGGTGGGCTAGGCTACATCATGTGTGTTCGGTGTGCTCTTTTTATTTATTTTTATTCATTTAAAGCCATAAAGTTCTCTCTACCAAAGTTTCTGCAACAGTTGGCCATAATAGGATCCAGTCTGTATTGCAGACAAAAAAAGAATACAAATGATTTAACATGTAATTTAACATAACTGTGGGCTTTTGTGGCTTTGTTGTCCAACAGGCTGTGTACAGACAGATGTTAACTTGCTAGTAGCATGTTGCGTAGGTTTCTCATGTAAGTCTAATTCAGCTCAATGCTGTTTCTGTGTAAGAGGCCAGACACTTTGCCACATGCTGTCGCCTTGCTAAGTGCACTGTAAACATGCTAGCATTTCAGTGTCTCATTTGAGTTAAGAGGGTGAGACATTTAGATGGGAAATACACTCCTGTGTACTCACGTACATATATCTTACGTTCACTTAACCTGTATAATGCTTCATCTTCCCTAAGAAACTACTTGGCAAAGTGCACGACCACAACCATGTCTGATTTCCAAACAGCAAAGTGGTCAGCGAGAGTCTTCGCCTACGTTATCTTGGAGAGAAGCCTGAAAAATAGCTCCCTTTTTTTCTGGTGCCCCAAAAGAAATGCTATTATTTTCTACGGTGACAATCTCCTTGTTTAAAATGGTGTCAGGTTCTGACCGAGAAAGACCCAAGCACGGAGTAAAATAGGCAGCAATATTTATTCCATAGATCAGCAGAATACAAAACACAGGTACTTGCAGTGTTCCAAGACCTGTCTGTCCGACTAGTATGCAATTTCCGAATCGTTGGAGTAGAATCCAAACTTTCAGAGTCCAGAAAGGCAAACCAAATCAGCGAACAAAACAAAGGGAGAGACAGGAATCAGAGTGGAGAAAAGACAGGCAGGATCATTCAAACCAGATAAATAAATAACAAGAAACAACAAATGCTTGGTATGCAGACATTGTCCACAACAACAATTCTCCACAAATCTGAATGCAGAAGTCTGAGGTATTTATGTCCATTAATTAGAGTCATGAGATTAGAACTCAGGTGAATTAGATCTTGGCTGTGGGAGTCATTGTGTGGAAGTGGGATGTGGTCTGGAGTTAGTGTTGTAATTAATCTGACACATAGAATATAATAGAATAGAATTCTGTTGCTCTGAAGACTGGGCTGCTATTTGCATTCTGTTTCAATAGCACTTGTGAGACTGTCCATCACTCATCCAGCCATGTTCCTTAGGGATCAAGGATTTTCCATCAAGGCCTCAGCCACCAACCCCAAAAAACATGGTCTGATAATGAGGTCAGATAAGAGCCTTGCTTTGTTTGCCAAGCAGCATCTCTAAGGACATTTACTCTGCCGTGACAATGCGCCTGAGAAATTTGTGTTTGAAGGACTCCAAAACCACTTGATTTATCTCAATAGGGATGGTTGCAGAGAGAGTGGTTTCATCCAGTGCACATTCATGACTGATTCAGAGACTGAGTCGCAATGTTGAGTGACAAAATCATGTAGACTCTTTTTTTTGTTTGTTAGTTTTCCTGGATCTGATGCCTAAGGTTCTGCCAGAGTCTCACTCACACTGGGAAACTTCAAAACATTGTTTAATAAAATGAACACCATGACGAAATGGTCTGAAATTTCTTATCAAGATAAAAAACACCTTTGTAAAGCTGCAAACAGTGTCTTCGGTTACTTTAGTTTGTCCAGTATCATTTTACTGTAAGATAGTATTCATAAGGGTGTATGAGTGCTAAGGAGGTGTTATAAGTGCTTATGTGGATGTATATTATCACTTTACAGTGAACAGTGATATTGTTTGTCCTAGTGCTGGTAAAGCTGTTAAGCCTGCTTCGTCATTTGTAGCCTTCAATGAACATTGTTTTGTTTCATTGGTTTGCATGTGGTCTTTGGTTGTGCACATTCAAGTCAAACGCCTTCTACTCTCTCAAGAAAACCACTCCACATCTCTCAACATTTAAGGCCAGCAATATTAGACAGCATGCGTTTTTCTTTTATCATAGGTCTTTAATCAGCTCCTCTTGATCATCTCAGGAGATAATCCTGAGCAGACTGGTGAAATTAGTTGCAGGAATTGAGTGAGTAACTTAGGGGCCCACGTTGATGTGCCTGTTCTGTTGATAGCACCTCTTGTTTGTCTCGGCAATGTTTTAGCCTCTGTTAACTGCATGTGCTTTGCAGAGCAAAAGAGTGGCTGGTCATAATGAGCTTAGAGCACACTCTTCTTATAAACCAGGGTTGAGAATTACACAGTCTAGCAGCCTATTTGGATGTATGTGTGCATTTGTTTTTTTAATTAAAAAAGAAAGCAGTCAAACATTAAAATCATATTTTTATACACATTTCAGTGTTCCAAATGGTTCTTAGCTTGGTTCTAGCAAACACAATATTTGGTATATTTACAGAACTTGGACAAAAATGCTTTATGCTTCATTTAATGGCAGCACACATTTATACATACCATTAAAATCCCTGTTAACAGGAGGCGTGGTTATCAGCGTGAATAGCCAACTTTTTGGAACAACAGTGTAGGCCTATGTGTGTCAGAGTTGGTGTCTAAGAGTGTGTGTTTCATCTCCCGGTAAAGCCACAGCAGTCTTGTTGATATGCTTCATCCTCCCCAGAGACTGAGCGCCGAGTGTGTGGCTGCTCAGTGTGCAGCTTCTTGGACTACCTCCAGGATTATAATTAACGCAGCCTCCAAATCATCTGTGGTATAGCCACCTGGGTCAAAATATGTGTGTGTGCGTACGTGCGTGTGTGTGTGTGTGCGTGAGTGTGGAACGGTAGGCATCAACTACCACAGCTCTTTATTAACTTGATGCACCGCAGTCTACAACATGAGAAGGTTGACGATCGAGCATTGTCCCATAAAGTGCCATTGCATATAAATGAAAGAATGGTAGCATGAACCGGCACGGGGCTTAGCATTCCATTAATTTCAATGCATGCATACAATCCTTTAGGGACAGAGTGTTATGGTCCAATTTCCCTTATGTAGGCTCAGTGATCTATGGAGTTTCTGTTTCTAACAGTAATAGCACTGATTCATCTCAGCTAGGCTGTAGGGGCATCTCCAGCTTTACAGAGATGTCTGGCAAAGGGGTGACTGTCTGAGTTTGATGATTTATCAAACGCTTTTTCAGCGAAGATGCTAGTTTTCCCTATAAATCAGAGCATATACATTCCCTATAAATATGTCATTGTCAGCAGCAGCTGATTTGTAAACGCCGCATGATTGGAATCACCACCAACTGCAGAGATTTGCTAACGCACCAGTTGTGTTGTACAGCTTCGCCATAAGCAAAATTGAGCACTCTTAAAAATAAAAGTCCCAAGTGGCACCACTAAGCGTGTCCCCTATCATCATGGGAGATTATGAGTTTGACTGAGAGTTCCACGGCTGAGAGTACAAGAAAGGATAATTGGCCTTGCTCTGTCTGGGTGGATGGCACTCACAGTGCTAGCCAGCACAGGCTTCTGTTGTTTGATGTAAGAAATTCAGCAATTAGGATTCTCCTCCAAGCATGTTGAGCTGTGCTGTGATGCTGCATTTAAGGCAATTTGCTTGTTGTTTATAGAGGATAGCAAGTGCTTGCTGCTTTCTCACAGTTGAGGCCTAGCAATCATTTGGGGGGCAAATGATTAAAAACAAACATAGAAATAGCATGAAAGGGTATCTTTGGATTTTTTAGAAGAGCCACTTTCAATTAAAAAAATGTTTGTATGTCTAAATGAGATTTGTGCATGTTGCTAACCTTTTTAAAAGTTTAAAGAAACCCTACCCTGCATTATTTATACCGAGCCAAATAATACCAGATCAAAGTCAGTGTGAAGGTAGCCGAACAAGACTCTCACCGAAGAATAGACAAGTCAAATATATAACAGGTGGCCAGCATCATTTACAAAAAAAGAGGGGAACATGTAACGATGAATTAACACATAACCAACACAACAGACTCTGAAACAAAAGCATAATGTTCTTAAATAAACAAAACTGTACAATACTGAACAATTCACAAAATATTACATCTCAAAGTCACATGAAAAGACATAATACAAAGATGGTTTGATCAAGGCCATCTCTGGAACCAAATAAATACTGCTCCATTTCTCTGTTGCATCCTTTTGCTGCCGGACAGCACCTTGCCAAACAAGAACACAACAGGAAACATTTTATACAAAAACATTTCTTTGCACCCAAGTTTGTACCCCTACTTAAGTACAATAGATGTGCACAGCATAACAAAATAATCTTGTGGGTTTTCTTTTGATAAGTGTGTGTCTGTGTGTAAAATAGTTCATAGGGAGTACAGACTTCTGCCCAAAACAGGGCACCAGTCATATGCGGTCACCCCACCATCGACGACCATTACAGTCAGATACCTTGTAAACCATGTGGTAATCCATAGCAGAAAAGTGCATGGTCATAAGTGTAATAAGTGAGGAAAAAAGATCATTTGGCAACATTTTAAACATTTTTGGGAAAACTGTGGAAAAGATCCAGTCCTACAGCTGGTGCTGGAACACAGAGAGCCAGCTAATGTAACAGAATAACGGCGGAGCTGAATGTTCAAACCTGCCAAATGCCAGCAATTAAACACAGCATATTCAATGCAAGGCACAGCTATTCCTTTGGGTTTCTTTAGAATCATTTAAAACATGACCTTACTTGTTGCCGAAGCACTCTCTCCCACTTCCGCCCGACTCCGTGCCTCAGTGTTGAGTAAGTGCAAATATAGCTTCCCTTTGATCACACCTCAGTGAGAACTTCAAATAAAACCCCTGACAGCAGACGAGTCAGCTCACTATTTCCACAACACACTCTTCCTCATGAGTGATCTCAATTAATCAGTTTGAAACTGAGGAATACGGGAGTGTGTCACAAAGGAACTAGGAGCAGCTATATTTAACCCTTTCATGCTGAAGCAAAAGAAGGCTGTTTCTGTCTTTAAATCTGGTCTTCTCCTTTAAAATTGTGATTTTTTTTACTTGTGTATTGAACATTCACCGTTCATTTGCCTCTGCATTAAACAATGAATCAGAATTGTATTCTGTTCTGAAAAGAGCATTTATCACAGAGCATTTAACAATAAATCCTACATAGTGCTTCTTTTACATAGTGACAAATAATCTGTGCTCAAAATGCATGCTACTGTGATGAGTTAAAGTAGACAAAGTGAATGTCTCTACTGATGACACAGGTAGTGTTAGTGGAAAATGTTGCTAATGAATGATCATCCTTTCGTGAGTTTATGAGTTCTGTATCTCAAATCAGATTTAACACCAGCCTTATTCACTTGCTGTATGTACTAGTTAATTGATTTTGGCATTCAGTATTTGGTAATGTAATACACACTCACTGACCACATTATTAGAATCCCCTAGCTTGCAGCTCTCTCTTACTGGTGTGTAATCGAATACTATAGCCTATCTGTTGCCATGCATTTGTGTTAACCTTCCTTTAGCACTTCATCACAGAACCACTCTTGGCTGGATATATTTGGCTGTTTGACCACTTGTGCCAGTGCGACACAATCCACAATGCCAGTATCACATCAGTGTCACTGCTGAGCTGAGAATTGTCACCTAATTAATATCTGCTTGACATAATAATGACTACATATAAAAATATATATTGTGGCACCAGATTCGTCCGGGCTGCCTCACACAAGCCGGCGCTCTCCAATGTGCTGAAGCAAGGTTTCCCAGCAGCAGAGAAGCTAGACGTATCCCTTTCTTGACACCCAGGTTCTAGCCTCAAGGACTATCATTGCTCCAGACCTGGATGCTGGTGACCGCGGCAGATCACTGCACCTTCCATGACCCTGCATCTATCTAGACTCCCCCAAGCACTTCCCCATTCCTCACCAAGCACTTTTTCACTCCTATTCCCAATAAATCCATGTCACCTCCCCAAAGGGGAGTTCACCAACTTTATCGCTCTCTCCATGTCTGTGACTGATCCCGCTAGGTGACTATACATATGTTTCTCTCCTGTAATCAGCATCATTAATGCTTTGAACAAGCATCTCATTCTAATCAACGCAGTTCTTAGAAACATGGAATGATGTTGTGTTAAAAATTGTCTTACATATCACCTAATAGTTCTTCATCTTTTTATGTTTCATCAAGCATGAATAAAAAATTGTTGCAATTTATGCAGTAGTACTAATGTCCGGGCGGTGGAGAATCAGCAAACAGACAAAAGTCTTCTTCACTCAAACAAAGATTTATTTAATCTGCAGATGGAAAGAGTCAAACGTCGTTCAGGGCAGTCCTGGATTCTGAACTTCTCTCTCAAGCATACATTCTGAGTCCAAACATTTATACACAGAACTGCCTAAGCTGTTATCAGTTCAAGGATGATCAGAGAATGTCTCCGTGACTAGGCACCCACAGTAAAGTCCCTCATCACCCCCGAATACGTGAGCGAGGTGCCTCCTTGTCAGCTTAGTTAAGACAGAAAACACAGAGACCCTCTCAGACGACCCTGAACCTTGTTCTTGTGCTGTAAAGTTACTAATCACCCCTCAGCCCATGCTGACAGAGACACTTAGTAAAAACATCAGACCATATCAGTTTCACAAACTGATTCGTCTTAACGAATCATTGTTCTTTACCCTTTCAACCTAAAGAACAGTTACAAACCCCTCTTAATGATTTGTCAGCATGACCCTTCCCAACACAGGTGAATCACTAAGAATCATTGGTTCTAATTATATTACTGAGTATGCTGATTTTCTCCTTACACTATATGTGATTACAAAGGAATATATGTATGTAAATTTCCCCGACACTAACAACCCCTGATTGTCAGTTTCAGATTCCAGGTTCAGTCAAGAATTTTTATTTTTGTGCTCTCCAGTGCTGAACAGTGGTCTGTAATTAAACGTACATGGTGTATTACACAGCACACAGTAGGCCTCATAGTAGTTATTGAGTGAAAATACAGGATAGGTGATTTTCTGTGATATATTGTGAAGGCAATGCCAGTTTTACCAGATGTCTCTGCTCTGATGACTCCTTAGGAGACATGCTTTTTGTGATGGTGCTTCTGATGATGGTTTCAAACTAGACTACTCATATTGTCAAGTGCATGTCTCTAAATCCAGAAAAAAGGAAAGGAAAAGAGCAAAGACTTTTGAAGGGTAATGTAATATTTTAGAATTCCTGCTTCACCGCACCTGTTTAGGGCTTTTATGGCTTTTTAATGCTTGAAGTCAGCACACAATATGGACATCCATAAGGTCAATAGAGTTTTCATGTGGTTTCAGGTGAGGCCCAGAGATATAGCACTGCTTCAATGTAGTTGTTATTGGTACGAGTTTGGGGATGGAATTTGCAACATGGTTCATTGTGTACATAATGAGCCTCTGTCAGTGGTGTCAGCTCCTGTTAACGGCGTGCATGTCCTCAAAACTGTGATAGTGGGCTACAGATGCAATAGCGGGCTGCTGATTGATTGTGGAGATGGGTTCACATCTGCACATCCTGCTGGACTGACGCATTCAGAATCTGCATACATCGTTAGAAAACAATGGCCTTACAACCAAGAAACAGGACTGAGTATTAAGGTCCCGTTTGCAGCAAAACAAGCATGTAAAATAAAACATTCCAGGAAAAGGGACCGAAAGGGAAAAAAAGGAATGGAAACTGTTTAGTTTTACATTTTGTGAGATATTAAATTAGTTTCCATTATTAAAGTTGTCAGACCAGGACTGAGCATTAAAATTGTCCACACTAAAACTGAAACTGATGGCCATCAGTAATGATATATGATACAAATATATGTTTGTTTATTGAAAGAAAATCATTCATAGAAAAGTAATTGCCCCCATAAAATTAACTGGCCCTTCTATTTTTTGCTGCAACAGCAACTGCAACCAAATGTTTCAATCGCTCTGGCCCACTCTTTGCATGCGTGTTTTAATTCAGCAACACAGGAGAGCTTTTTAGGATTCACTTTAAGATCCCACCACAGGGTCTAAAGGAGTTTACATCCAGACTTTGACTAGGCTACTCCAGAATCTTAATTTTGAAACATCAACATTCAGAAGTGAACTTGCTCTTATGCTTCGGTTCATTGTCTTGCTGCAGTTAAGCGTCAGATTGATGAACAGACATTCCCTGTTGACCAAGTTTGACTTGATGTTCTTATCGTGGAGTGCTGTGAATTATCTCAGTTGTATTGGCTCCCTTGAAAGATTCACATACACAGAATATTCTTCCTAAAGGCTTTGGGTCAAACTGTTTTTGGCATATGTGAGATGAGGCTTTCGGTTCCTTTCAGTTAACAGTGATTTAAACTTGTAACTTCTCTTTCTAATTGATTAATCATGAATGCTGACTTTATTTGAAGGGAGCAAGGTCAGCAGTTACTAACATATTCTTCTAGGTTCTTTGATGACCTCCTGGATGATTCGCCCCTGTGCTCTTGGAAGTCTTTTGTATGCTGGTGTCCCAGAACCTTATAAACTGCTTTGTGACCCTTTTCATATTTCTTTTCGTCTGTTCTGGAATTTCTTTTGATCTCTGTATTATGCTGTTTAACCCTCCTATTGTGTTCCGGGCACATTTCACATTTTCTCTCTAGAAAATGCAGTTAACTTCATCCGTTTGTTCAGTCAGGTTCCATGACTGTTTTTTTAGGCGCTGGAATGCATAAAACATTTACTATATTTTGTGTGTTTTATTGAACTTACAAACAGTAATGATGTTCCCGGTCAAATTAATTAGTAAGGCTGCGATTAGTTTAAGAACATTTCCATACCCCACCATGTCCTTTTCCCACATGGGAACCAATCTTCAATTCAAGTTGTACTCCATGGGAACCACATCTGTTGACATTCAAATAAAAAAAAAAAAATCCTGAAGAAATCCTTCACCTGAGCAACCACCTTTTATACCTTTGCTACCACATAGAAATTTCCCAGGCAACAAGACCTACACCCTTGGAACTACCTGGAAACTATATAGCAACCCCCCCTACACCATAGCAAACACCTTTTATACCATCGCAACTGCCTATAAACTGCTTAGCAACCACCTCCTACACCATAGCAACCATCTCATCCACCATAGCTTAATTTTTTTCACCATTAGAAAAACCTTAGCAACCATATTGTATCCCATAGAAACCATATAGAAACTCCCTAGCTACAACCTCCTACACATAGCAACTGTCTAAAAACAACTTAGCAACCACTTCCTAACCATAGCAACCCACTCCGACACCATAGCAGCCACCTTTTCAACCTTAGCAACCACAAAAAACTTTTGTCTTTCATACTGGTGATCATACTAGTCACTTTTGACTGGGAACACAACAGATACAACAGAACACAACAGTTATTTTGTGCCACAATTAAGAAAATGTAAATGGTTTAAAAACAGTGTTCTTAGTAAACATTGAAATTAGGTTCTATGTGATAAACAGTACAAAATATTTCATCTTAGTATGTGTTACAGTCAAAATAAGCCCCCCCTTGTCTTTCCGTCCTAGTGACGTCCACAGTAGGCATGCACACAGGTTCAAAGACTCGTTCTCATCAGTGCAATTCAGCTAGGTATACATCTGCGCTAAAATATCAAGATGAAAGTCATCATAGCTTGTGTAGTATAGACCCAGCTCCCAACCCAACTTTGTGAATAGATTAACGGTGATATTTTTTTGATCGCCCGATAAGAGTCTCACGCAGGAATGCAGAAAGTAAAATAGGAAAAAGAGGACAATTTATGGATTTTTATTTGTAAAATTTAAATTCATATTCATAAAAAACTCCTGAAAGATGAATGCAGCGATAACAACCAGCTAATGTGGGGTTTTGCCAATAAAATTGCCGAACCTGACATTTTTCGACTCTTCACCAAGTGCAACCAGGCCGCCAGGTCTAATGATCGATAAGGGTTTGATGCACACAGTGTGGTTCTAAAATGATAAAGGAAGCTACAAATTGTGTTGTACAACTCACAACACAACTGTTTCTTATTAGAATCTGTATCCATATCAGTTCAAAATCCATTTTCAAATATTGCATTTAAATTCAGCTATGTGCCTAATCTGTGTTTAGGCCTCCTAAATGCTTCTTTTCTGTTCTACACATTTTTATAGCTACATGCCTTATTGGTTTCACAACAGTTAATGAATAATTCATAGCACTTAATGGATAATCAGTCTTACAATTAATAACTAAATAATAATCCTTGGGGTTAGAGCTATTGGGTATTGTTCCAAATGGATGCAAGCATTTCAAAAGGCCTATTAGAAGAGGAACAGTTGTTCAGAAAGCCTTTCGCTATGGGGGGCACAGTAGCATGTGGTTTCAGTGTTTGTGTTTCTTTTAAGGGATGGCCTCTCGTGTCAATCCTACAGACATGACATGATCTGTGAGCATCAGGCATGTGACATCAGTCATACTGTTCTACTTGCAGTATCTGTCAAAGTGGATCTTCTCAACTGATGAGCAGCCTCGGGCTAATTGTGCAGGTACTAAAAGTGATGTTGAAAAAGCATTCTCTGCCTGCTGTTACACTCTCAGACATCTACTGGGAGATGCACTAGGATGTACAGATTTCTCCAGGCGTAGGTAGGGGCGTTATATGTAATTTTAGCAACATGCATTTTGCACAGAGCATTGGAATCT
>JBBPCW010000147.1:6713041-6723470 GCA_037974425.1 Phenacogrammus interruptus | reverse complement strand
TATATATATTACGGCTGGGCCGTTAACGGCGCGAGATTCTTATCGCGCGATAAAAAAAATATTCCCCCACCCGGACAGAGGGAGCTGAGTCTATTCTATGCAAGCTATGATGAATTTCACCTTGATATTTCAGTGACTTGTCTGGTTCACGCACATGTTTCATCATCAGGGATACTTTGTAAATGTCCAGCATGTCATTCTAATCAACTCAGTCCTTAGAAAGAGAAATTTTCAATAATAGTTTTCAATAACTATCACACTATCTAGTAGTTTTAACTGTAGAAGTTTCATTTAGGCAGTAGCACAAAGAACAACCCCTGGCTGTCAGTATCAGTTTCAGTCAAGAATTCTCATTTTGGAGCTCTCCATTGCAGAACAGTGGTCAGTAATTGAACTAATATGGTCTATTATACAGTATCTAGTCCCTCACAGTGGTGTTTGTGTGCATTTGTTATTGGTCAACTAATATGAAACACATATCGAAAGTGTACAAGATGGTTGTCTGTTTCCCATATCAAAACTGCATGCACTATAAAATATCTAAAGTCAGATATACTGATCCAAAGTTTAGCATCTGTACATTTCATAGAATCTATCTGTTTATTTCAAGGTCCTACTTTATTGCAGTTACATTTTGTAGCGTCTCCACATCCTGGCATGACTTTTTTCATTTACAAAGCAATTAATGATATGAGTGGACAAAATAAACTTCATTAGAGTATTATTTATTGCTTTTTATAATTCAGTGACATCCAGTGATAGCAACAGTCCTTACACGTTCCAAGCAATTAATTAATTTTTTTCATATTAACATGCTGTTAACACACTGCTTTTGATGGCCAAAATGGTATGAAAGAGCATATCAGAGTTGGACTAGTAATTACACAGGCAATTACGTGGGTTATTACGTCGGTAATGATATGCCATTTTACATTTACTAGCTGCTTCAGAATTAAAGTGTAAAATAAAATTTGGGGTCAATATTCAGAGTGACAACCCCTGGAATGCACACATGCTCTGACAATTCACCGTTTTTTTTAATATGTCTGCCCTGAAAATTTCCCCTCCCAGAAATGGCATTAATATTAAACCTAAAAAATGAACTGAGTTGGCCAAAGATGCATCTGCAGACACCTGGTCATAGCTGCGCACCTCATCTTACCCACTTTCTACAATGCAGACTTTTTGAGAGCAGTCTTTCCTGAGCTCAACAGACAATATTGTTTTACTATACAAAATCTCTTTGGAATGTCAAAGGCTTTGTAACAAATTCTCTTCCTTGAGAGGCTTAAAAAGTGCCATTTGATCTTGTTGCTCTGTTCTTTCTTCTTCCTATGAGAAACTACTTGAATAGTAGAATTTGCTCTTTCATCGTGCAGTGCATTGTCCTTTAACACTTAGTGAGAACACCTGCATAACAACAATGCTCAATTATGGGTTACATTTGGAAAATGGGACAGCCACTGCCCTAGGCACTAAGTCTGTTTAAAGCACTGCAAACAGTACTGTAATTGGTCATTATACTAATACAAGGTCCTTTTAAAGCTTTGCTTTTGCCCTTTATGGAAATGTCCAGTAATACACATGCACTTATATTATAAACATTCTGAAAACAACGTGACCTATAAAAAATGATTTCGTGATTTAAAAAACAAAGGCGCCAAAAATGATTGTTTGAAGCAATGGCATAGAACAGTGGTCACCAACACTTATCCACATCTACCTTCCCTGCAGTGCCTACTTCTTAGTGTTTGCATGGGTCACTTTTTTATGGCCTGCACCCAGGGGTGGACTGGCAATCTGTGCGTTCTGGAGATGTCCAGAATGGCCATCGGCCCGAGCTGCGGCAGAGATGCACATCCACAGCACCCCCGCCCCTCCTGAACCACGGTCGTCAGCTTGTATTTCTCAGCTGATATGCGGCCGAGATGTGGTTTGTAGAACACAAGAAAACATGTCCCGAACACTAGCAAGCCTAGACTTAACATTATGAGATTCTACCAGAGATTACAGATGAAGTTACAGATGGAGACTAGGACCCTGTCAGATCACACGCACAGAAGACAGTTTTTTTAAAGTTATTTGTGTTAGTTTGGTTAATTTATGAAATAAACATTTAGTCATTCAATGTAGTCAAAATGTAATGCCCAGTGACCAGGAGGGTGTTCACTCCCCATTTGAAGACAGCAAGGGTCGGCATTTCGGAGGGCAGGGGGAGGTTGTTTCCTCCACATTGATGCCAAAGTTGAGAAAACTCTTGATGTATGTCTTTGACTTTGGGATGAGATGGGTCTTGTCAGGCTGTGCTTGAAACTCTAAGAGGATGAGCTGTGACCTGTGGTCGGATCAGTACCAACAGTAAAAATGGAGCTGGCTCATTTTTGGGTTTGTAGACAAACAGAGTTTTAAATCTAATGTGAGCAGCCATGTGAGAATTTTGGTGTATTGAGGTATTGTGCTCTTCAGAGGAAGGCCACCCAGGAGTGAGTTTTAGTAGTCCAGTCTTGAGATGACAAATGACTGGACAAGCATATGATTGGCATCAGTCATGAGGAACAGGCAAATTCTACAGATTTTAGAAATAAGGTACCTGCAAGTTCAGGAGTGACTGTTAATGTGAGATGAAAATGAGAACACTGTGCTTTTGATGTGTGAGTGATTACAGCATTTCCAAAAGGGATGACCAGGTTAGGTCTAGGCGATGCATCCCCCGGGAGCTGGGATTTAGCTTCAGGTAGTACACTGTCATCCAGGAGGAAATGTCATTGAGACATGCAGGTTGGCTGAGACATAAGAGTCAGCAGGAGGTTTAAGAAAAGAAAATGTGACAAAAAGTTTGCGAGGGTTCAGGTTCTTCTCGCTTGACTCTGAAGAAGGAAGACTTTACAACGGATATCTTAAATAAAAGAAAATGATATATGAGGAGATCAGAGTTGAGATTTTCTTCATCTTCTTTCTGCTGCTCTCACATCACCTCTGCTGTGGAGTAAGATGAGGGTTGAGTGTTGACCAAGAAGACAATGGTAATGTTTGAAAAAGAACTGGAGAGAGGAGAGAAGAGAATTGGTAGCCATTTCCACTTTTGAAGGACAGGAGGGAGATCAAGGATCAGAGGATAGTGGAGGAAAGAGCAGGTTGAGATAAAGAGCAAAGACTGTGGTGAGCAGTTGGAGAGATGGTGATGGAGTTGTTGTAGTGGGTCGGGACAGACAATGTGAAGGACAAAAATTGATTGTCAGGAAAATGAAGATAGGTGGCCAGTATTTTGCATGCGATGGCTCTGGTGAAGACGAGACAAGGTCTAGGACATTACCTGGATAATGGATGGGAGGAAACTGAAGTACAGAGCTGAAGAAGCTGAAGAAGAATGAGTGGAGAGTCATCATCTGGGGATGAACCAGATGTCAGGAGGATGTCCAGTTCTTCAGTGAAGGTTCCAACTGCCCCAGGATGATTATATATAGCAATGATGTGGAGTCTGGTTGGACGAGTTACAACAAAACAATGGAATTAAAAACAGGAGAAGTGTGTGAAGTGACATTTGTGTCCTATGTCCCCTCCTCTTCCAGTTCTGCTGCGAGGTGAGAGCGAGAAAGTGAATACAGAATCAAGAGCTGATGGTGTCGTCAAATTCTTCAGTGTAATCCAAGTTTCGGAAAGAGCCAAGAAGTGGAATGAGTGAAAAGATGCCTCTCCTACCGAAGCTTGACAGTTCCATAGTCCACCACAAATTAAAGTTAGAAAATAGTTGCAAAAGGTTATTGGAATTACTGCCCCTCTGATGAGAGCATATATTCTAGGACAGTGGGATGTGTGTACAGCTATTAGAAAAATGCACATGTTAATAAAAACATGCTAAATCACAAAGAGCTAAGCTGGCTTCTAGCTTAGTTAGAAACAATACAAAGACAAGAGAGTACAAGTGGAGGGGTAGCTACAGTGCGAGTGGTATGTGTGGCTCGACCTGCCCACCAATTCAAAGCAAATCATTTATTATTAAATGATCTCAGTCCAGGTGAAAGCAATAGGTTATGCTAACTAGCAATAAGGCAACTAACTCCACAGCAAGGTAGTATAAATGAAAACAACAATTCCAACTATTTGGCCTCTCTGTGTTATTCTCTAATGTTGCAGAGACAAGGTTAGTCAAGACAGAAAAAAAGCTTTTCATTGGGAAAATCAGTGGAAAAACTCTTAAGACAGCACATCTCAGTAATAGATGCAAAATAAGCTCTTCTGTTAGAAGTTAAATTATGTACCACTACCACTATCATTAAGGAGAAACTTTTGCAATATTTGTGTTCCAGGTCATTAGATCTGCTGCCAGCTTACTCAGATATTCTCATGCCAGTCTTCCTTCTGGAAAGAACAAAACTGTGGACTTTTCTGAGCTGATAATATGGTTTAATGGCGCTTTATAAGACAATGGACTAAAATACATCCAATGAGACACTGTGTGCACTGTGTGATTATTTAAGAAGTCATTGTCAAGGAACAGCGAGAGGAGCTGGGACAGAGTCCAGGAGAGGGGCTGATATGTCTTGGGTGGACTCCTGGGTATAGCAGATAAAGTGATGTTAGTCAGTCTAGAGAGAGGGAGGTAAGGATCTTTTTAAAATAATGCCAGACACGCTAGACTCCCGATGATATTTCTGGAGCGGTGACCTGTGCAATATCTAAGGTCGTGGGATCAGAATAGTGTTTGCAGATTGAATCCTATCCTGATTGATTTGCTTTTGGCAGGTTTTTTGGGACAACAGCAAGCTGGCTTCCTCTCTGGTGCAGACATGCTTCTTTAACTCAGTGTGGCAGTCGATTTGGAGCCGATCTGTGTTGGCTATAATGTGGAGGCAAATGGAGTGAAAGTGAACGCATGGCCCATGTAAGATTGGTTTGTGTGCACAGGATGCTTGCGGCAGGGCTGAATATAAAACTGAAACTGAGTAAGCAGGGAATTACAAAATTATTTTTGACATATTAAATGCCATTAGGTGGCAGCATGTTTAGCTCAAATGCGATAGTGATACTTGTGCAGTGGCATATCATTTAGTAAACCTAATCACGTTTGCCCAAATAAAAGGTGATTTGTTTTCTTTTAAAACAGAGCTGTGGATCATTCATTTTATTTGGTTGCCTTTTTCCTACTCAGCCTCATTGAGGTTGACTGTTGCTGTGGATGTCGTTAGTCTTTGCAAGATCAGCTGGCAAAGGATGATCTATAGACCCAGTAAATGCTGTTTGCAAGCTTTTCCTAATCTATTCATGAGCTAATATGCAGCAAATTTTAAAATTGGATCACTTAGTTTGCACAAACTGCCAATTATGACAGTACAAAACCATCCTCCACTCTTTTCCAAGGAACTGAGAATGTTTATTGAATGAGTCATTTTCATTAGCACATGTATGACAGCCTCTGTATGATAACCATATTTGAATATGAATCTTGTATTAGACGCGATCTGATCTTTAAATAGGATTTCTTTGCTGGCTGCTTTCCATTTTTGATTAAGCTGTGTACTGTATTCGTTGTTTTGAAATACAGGGCAAGCAACATTACACAACTGAATGTTAAAATAGCACCAGCGTTGGTGGTGTTGTCCCTACTCCATTAGAAATAGCTTCACTTTTTGGCTCTCAGGAACAAACTCTTTTATCGTTGGGCACTAACAGAATGCAGCATGCATGACTATGATAACGCACCTTTGCTTTGTTGCGTGGTGAAAGCAGAGTAGTGGTTGCTAATTAAAGCTAATAATGGAAGGGTTGAATGAATATCTATCACTGGGCATAAGCAGTTTTCCTCAATGGTAAAAACAAATGGCATATTCAGAAATTGACTCTGTTGCAACCTGTGGTCAACAAAAATAATAGAATACGCTAAAAAATAATAATAATACGCTAATACCTGGGCTATTGAGATATTTTGCTGTAGGCATTTATCTGTTTGTTAAATTCACCCTAATAATGGTACAACACTAACATCATAAGCTGAACTCTCTCCTGTGGCATTATTGCCATGTGCAAGAGTGTTGCATGCTTTTAGCATAGACATCTGCATTTTAGTGACATTCAGGGCACAAATGTAGAAACCTTGAAACACTTTTAATAGTCATAGTACATTAGAGAAACTTCTGCTAAAACATCTGCTAAATTTAAGAGTTCTTAATAATGGCATTCTATAAAGAATATATACTATGGAACCAAAAGTGCTCCTTCCAGGGCACCACTTTCGTTTTTAGGAATGTACTGTTTTTGGTGTTGAGCGAAGTGGAGTTGAGCAGGTATTAAGGTTTAGTGCAAGGTGGCTGGGTGTGTATTGGTAGCTGTTCTCCTTCAGTAGACCCCTGCTGATGCAGAGTAATATCTAGATTCTGCTCTTGAAAGATAAGGGATTATTGAGCCTCGGGATTTCTTTCCACCTTCTGTCTTTTTTTTCAACAGGAAGTGGACCTGATTATGATCACTCTTTTTAATATAGCGTGCTGCACTTTAACAGACCTTGTATGCGCAGGTCCATGTACAGAAAGTGCGAAGGGTTAGAATACTTACAGTCTATTAGACCTAAAATCCTATAGATAGCACAAAGGCAGAAATATGGCAATATTTTATCTCTCCTCTACTCACCATCTATTAAGTGTGTAATGCAAAGCAGCAGGAGGACAGGAGGTGGTGTGTGAATGTGTCCCGAGGGTCCTCACCAATCACTCACAGATTAACCAAGTGTGGCCATGCAGCCCAGCTTAATGTCTGGATAACAGACATTACATTGTCATTTAATTCAAACACAAGTGGGATTTCCACTGAAAGATGAAAACAGACTGTTTTTATTTATTATTTACTTTTTAAAAAACCTTTTAATGGTCAATCAGAATTGTTTTTTTTTAACTCATACCTGACAAAATGACTACAACTGAAGAACAAAGAACATTTTTTTCATGTCCTACATTAAATATAATGTACCTGGATTTCAGAGAGGATTTTGTGTGTAGGTGCTTAAAACAATAGCTTGGCTTACCCCACTTAGTAGAACAGAACATCTGAATTACAGACATTACATTCTAATGTAATCCAATCATGTGTATGAATTCCTTTGAAAGATGAAAGCACACTGATTTAGTGTCTCAGGGCACATACAGTATATGCTTCTGGTATTGTGTCAGTACATATAGATCCTTCTAGTGTTTATTCATGTTTCTTTTAAGATAAATAACTCCTTTGAGTCTATTTTTAGAACTGTTAATCAGAAGAATCCCCATAAATAAAATCCAGCAACTGAAACTTTTTTTTTCATTTGTAGTAAGGAAAATTATATGGTTTTACTGCCTCATTTAAATATAAAAGCGTGTGTGTTTGTTTGATGTATCAGTGACTGATGACAGCCAGGATAGAGGAAACTCCCACATAATCATTAAAAATAAATCCATAAGCAGAAACAAACAGGCTTTTTTTCTTTTTCTTATAGCCTCACAAACACAACTGCTTCAGATAAAATACTGCCTATTCTATATAGCAGTGCCCGGATTCTGGTTTGTACTGAATGTAAAGAAAAAGGAAAGAAAAATCATTCTTCTCAAGCTCAAGAAAAGGATTCCAGAACATGTCATCTTTTTTCATTTCTTTCTATCACTAAGATTGAAACATTGTAAAATGAACTGCATATTGCCATGGTTTGTAGCCCTGCTAGGGTTTTTATTTTTTGGTTACACAGGGAGTCCTGCTGGGTCTGGTAGACCCATTGCATTTTAATTAAAACATTTTTGTTAAAATTCTCAGCAGATGTTTACTTCATCCCATTTGCAAGTGATATAAACAAAACATTTGTTCATTTTTCCTTTGTTAAATCACATTTATGAATATAAATGCCACTCATTTTTGTTTTTTTTAATTAAAATATTTATGTTCCTCACAGAAAATGAAGGCCAATGAATCACAGTTTGAAAAAATTAGTTGTTTTAAGCTAAAAACTGAAAACGGGTCCCACAGACACGAAGACCTTATAAGGGTTGAACAGTGGTTTTCATTCTTTCTTGGGAAGCTTTTAGAAAAAGGCAGAGTGTTGGGTCTAACCTAAGATCCTATAACTTCAACAGGTGAAGAGAAGGTGCACTTCTGCCATGAATCATTGATACCTTTTTTATTTGTGTCCTTTTCAGCCAGTTTTTGATCTAAGTCCAGGCTGAGGTGGGAGGCTTTTTTCCCCTCAGTGCATTTGTATGGATGACCAAGTGTGGCATGGCATTAAAAGCCAATGCAACCGTCTTGAAAGATGATATCCCGAGAATGCAGCCGAACAGTAAAGCAGAGGAACTGTAAATCTGAGGCCGGACACTTCATCTGATGTTTCCTAAGCAGAACCTCAAGGACACAATTTGTCATTACGTTTCCTCATGAAGCAGTGGGAATAAAAAAAATGGTTACAAACACGATGTTAAACTGAAATAAAGTCTGAAGGCCCTGGAAAGATACCACAGCCAGCTTGGCACATAAATATCAGCCTTGGTTCATTAAATCAAAGCTTTGGCAGTGATGCAAGGCACTAGATACATCAAACAATGAAAGAAAAATGACCAACAGCTCCTACTTTTACACCCTGTATGGGTGGGCTTTGGCAAAACGGATGTGTTTTGACCCCATTTTTGTGTTCGGATTCAGCTGTTAATCTAAAGACTGATTAGAAACTGGGGCACAGCCTAGCGCAGGGTAAAATGTAACACAGACTTTTAATGTAGTTAAACAGATTCCAGAACATGCCACCCCCTCGCATTCCCATAGCAACGTCATTGGCACTTATTGACAGACATTTTTTTCAGACTCTGTACATAATAAGTGCTTTATGACTACTCAGTGGTGTACATATACGCCACATATAATTTCCCTTCAGTCTGTGTAAATGAGCACCGTTTTGAAGCATATAAACAAATTACAGTGGGAGCAAGAGCAATTACAGTAGGGTCAGTTTAACAGGGAGTTGCGACAAACCCTCACAAAAAACCCCAAACAAACAAAAAACAAAAAACCTTATTACTCTTTTCTTAACTCTCAACTTTTCTCTGACTTGTGTTGTTCAGGTATTGTTTGGCAGGTGTTGGTTAGGTATTATTGACAGATGTTGTATAGGTGCACCGAATGTGCAGTATTTTGGTTAAATAGTGGACATGGATTTAAGCTGTTCACAGGTTTAAGAGCACTGATGTACATTGCTCTGGACACGAGCGTCAGTTAAATGCCATAACTGTAAATGTAAATGTAAACCCTGAATGGAATCAATAACAGTCATATTAATAAAACATACATACTAAAATGTATTTTGTCATGCTAATATTTGATATTCTACTTTGTGCCTGAAATTAAAGTTTGTCCTCCTAGCCCCTTTCTCTCACGCTTAAATTGCTACAGAGGACTTTATGTCTAAAATGTTGTATTCGAGTGAGATTTCGAGTGAAGCTGGTGGGAAATCTTCATTTTTATTGTGGTAGGTGATTGAAATTAACTTTATGTTTTCATTTGTAGATGAGGTGTTATTAACCTTGATAAAATAGGTTTTTAAAGTGCTAATTTGTATACCACCAGGCCCTAACTGTTATAAATTATTTAACTACTGTGAAGCAAATATGTAGGTTTAGAAAGTGAGGACGTTAAAGTGGGCCTATAAAGGCTTAAAGGGTTAAAATAATGACTGTTAATTATCCCTCAAGCTCCATTAAGCACGTAATCTGGCACATTCGTGCTAATTAAAGCACTCATTTTATTTTTCTGAAGGAGTGCAAATGAGGATTTGAATGCTGACCTTCTTATATCTGTAGCATTCTAACTCTGATGGACGAAGAGTTTGCCTAAAGGTGGGCTCGAACCAGTGACCTGCTGAATTAGACAAGAACACTCTAGTAGTTGCTTTAAAGGCAGGGCTGCCTCTAGGGCAGAGTGTAGTGGTGCTCTCATCTTTCTCCAGGAGCGAGTCCTCCCCTGCACTAGCTTACGTATGTCCTGGCCTTGCTCCACTACACTAACATGGTCTAAATGCCAGTTTGCCTGGGGGAGTAGAGGCAGAGGTCAAAGGGAGGGTGTATGTGGTAAAACTTAGTCAGGGCTCTCAGAACCATGGAGGCTGGGAGTTGCTTCATTGACTGATAACCCTGAAAAAAATTTGGGATATGAGATTATGGATTTTTCATATTGTTTTGAAAGATGCTGTCATAGGAGCGGAGCCCGGTCTCACAGGTTTTCGTGCAGCCATCACAATATACAATGTAATCAAAATACACGTTTTTCATGCTAGGACAACGCTTCACTACCCTACGTATTTTAGTGCACGCTGCGTAACATTGCCAGTAGTCTCAGCCACAGACGTCACACTAGGGCTGCACGATTTTGAGAAATAACCTAATTGCGGTTTTTCTGACAAATATTGCGATTGCGATGCGATTTTCGA
>JBBPCW010000147.1:6662153-6676479 GCA_037974425.1 Phenacogrammus interruptus | reverse complement strand
TGTGTGTGTGTGTGTGTGTGTGTGTGTGTGTGTGTGTGTGTGTGTGTGTGTGTGTGTGTGTGTGTATGTGTATGATGTGTGTGTGCAACCTGCCTTGCGCCCTTAGATCTCTTAATAGGCTGCGGGTACCCACTACCCCAATAAAGATTAAGCAATTACAGAAAGTGAATGAATGAATTAATGATAATTTGGTTAACCAGTCATATAAATATCAGGGGGTCAACCAGAAAAAAGTGAATTCCTGAGTCCTACAGTTCTTGGGCCTCCAGCTGTGTAACCCTTTCCTGCCTCTGCTGGGACCACTCAAGTATGGTGGTCTGGACTCTTCAGGCTCTGCTTTTTAATTATTGTATTTGTCTTCTGTCCTCACTTAAACCTATCCAGCATTATTGGTGAGAAGATTCTGGTCTGTCTCCCAATGTTTCAGGCTTTTTATAGCCTCTCTGTCACTAACGCTTCCACAAAGCAAGTAAAAATGCTCCCATATGGGACATTTAGGCACTTTTCATATTGTTCTCCCATCCCTCTGTGGTAGAAGGATGAGGTAAGACAAATGCATTGTCTGTTCATGTAGTCTATTAGAAGCACTTTATTGACATTCTTTGTTATGAAAAATGTAATTAAAGTATAGTCTTAATTACAAATGTGTCCAGGGCTACCCATTACTTGTTACTGTAAAATGTTTGTATTTTTGAATCCACACAGCCCTAACATAAGCATGACTAACCGGAAATGACATCATTTGATCTGTTGCAGAAGATTTTTGTTCATGTTTGTAGTTTCTCATTGTAGATAGAGCTGTCAAGCTAAGCACATCAGGCATGTAAATTTCATTTAGCATGGATAAAATATAATTATATGTGGAAATTAGAAAATGAATAACTAAATGGAACGGCATAATGCTTACCCATATCACCATCAGCTCTTTTACCAGGCTGTAGTATCCTATACGCAGTTGTTCACTTTATGTTGAACGACGCTTGTACACCTTTTTATGTGTGTTTGATTGTGTATTAATGACGTGTTGAATGTTGTTAAAGTAACAACATTCCGTAAGAAATGAAGGAATGTCCTTCAGTGCTTTCACTGCTTTAACTCTACACTGTGTGTGGAATAATATACTGCTGTTCATTTATCCAGTCAATTTAATTTGTGTTCACATAAAAAGGACAAAAAAGGAATAGTGTAAGTTAACAGTTAACAAGCCACCCACTGATATGGTCCTAGAATCACCATGAATTAACATACATTAAAATTAAGAACATTTTTGTCCCTTCTCCTGTAAAATTCTTCTTTCAGAGAGGTGAATGGAAATCTGACTGAAGTCGTTTCTGATGTTCTGTTGTAAAGTTTTATGCTGTTAAAACTTCTAGGTCAGCACCTGGACTGTGAGGAGAAGTTGAAGCCTTGGCAAATTCGCATCTAACAAAGTTCTGTGCTGCTTTCGCGATATGTTTCCAGACACCATCAGTCTTTTGTTCGAAAGAGGGTGAAATTGAGGATGCAGGTGTATGTAGTGTTTGAATAAAATGAGAGGTTGAACTACAGATCCTTCAAGAATTAACCAATAGTGCCAGGGAGCTACACGGGTCATTTAGTCAAGGACAAGCAGCAGATGCCTGAGAAGCTCTAAAGGATGCAGATTGCTATGAATCTATGGAAAGGTTGTTAAAGCACTTGCTGTATGGTATGGAAGGTATTACATTGTACTATTGCTTTAAGTAGAAAAGAAGGTAGAAATTGAAGTGGAATGGTGCAAAAGATCATGACCAATAGACAAAACCAAGAAAGAATTGTAAAGTAAAGTGGCCCCTTATATGCTATTGGCTATGCTGGTGGCACTACTGAGGTACCCTTGAGCAAGGTATGGTCCCCACAGACTGCTCCCCCGGGTGCCCCTCATTTGTGGCAGCCCCCTGCTTAACTTGGTGAAAGGGTTAAATGTAGAGGAAGAATTTTGTGCTGTTCACACTGTGTGCTGTGGTGTGTTCACGAATGACAGAATAGTCACTTTCACGTTATGTTTTATAGTCATGTGAAAACACCACAGCACACAGTTTGAACACTGTTCTTTGCATTTAACTCATTCATCAAGTGAAGCAGGGGGCTGCCACCAACAAATGACACCCAAGGAGCAGTGTGTGGCAATGGAACCTTGTTTATGGGTACCTCAGTGATGATACTAGCAGTTGAGAATCAAATCACAACCTTCTGATTGCAGAACCTACACCCTAACCATTAACCACCAGCTGCCTCATGAAGTCATGATTGACTTGTGATGTAGATCAGACAGATGTAGAATTCTATTTGTAGCTTTGTTTCCTTTCAAACACATTCTTTGCACCGTTTGTACATAAAATAACTCATCCGCAAAGAATTTTATATGACTTCCGTCTCATTAATTTTTCTATTCACAGGCTACTCACAGCTTAATGAACTTCTTATTGCCATTTTTAAATGGTCTGAGAAACCTGCTAGAGGGTGTTTAAGAAAAAAAAATGATCCTCTTAGAACGAAACGGGTGAATTGGTAAAGTCATTATGAATGGATTATAGTACAAATATCATCCAATTTAATCAAGTAATTAAGTCATCTTTTCCTTGTCTTTACCATCTCTCTTAAGAGGATGATTATACACCCTTTAACTCCTCCTGTTTATGAATACTGTACAGAATGGGATACATATATACAGACCATGTTAACTCCAATCTGTAACAGATGTCGGAATAAATTAATTACTTTTGGGTCATAATCCTCTTAGGCCATCTTAAAGGAATTTACACAATTTTCCACTTACTCCAGATGTTTGGCAACCAAATGTAGCTTTTTCAAGCTGGCACTGGAGCTACAAGACTGATAACCTACAAACACTAGAAATCAATTCTCACCCAAGCCGTTTCCTCAAAAATAACAGCTTTCAAAACACTCTGATAGTATTAAACTCTTCAATAAGGTAGTACAGATTTGTCAATATAGTTTAGGACACCGAATCACTTACTGTAGGCTTTAAAAATGAACAAAACCAAACCTTTATGAATACCAGACCTGAGTACCAGGACTGGTGTTCATAAAGTAGTAAGGGCTGATCTATATGTATGATCATTCTAGATCAGTACTGCTACACCAGTGGGGATTTGTGCAAACAGACTGAGTTGTCTAAAACACCTGCCTATAGCGCTCAGCTACACTGTATAGGTTCTATAGCTTGTAATAGGTTATACTGTGTACTAAAGCACATCTATGCCACCTTAAAGAAAAGTTACATGTAGTTTGAGTGGGTTGAGAAAACTTGTGGGAATGTATCTACTGATAAGATCTGGGTCATTACTGACTTCTAGCTTTGTAGCTCCAGTACTTGACTAAAGAAGCCAAATTAGGACTCAAAGCGGGTCCTGGGTGTGTAAGTGGAGAATGGTGTAAATTATGTGCATTCTTTTTTTTTTTTTTTTGCTTACAGGCTTTGAAGTTATCATTAAACATTTAGAAATCACAACAGTATTTGCTTTCAATAAAAACTGTTTTATGAATCAGTGGCTGCCTCTATATCACAGGATATGAAAGTGTGTTGATGCTGCTGCAGAGCGATATCGCCACGTATTATGGTAGGGTAGGGTAGGGTAGGGGTGGGTGTTGTGGGGGGGTCCATGCTGTGATGTCTTTATCATGGTTCTAAAAATAACAATGCATGCTTGTTGCAGAGTGCAGAAAGACTGCATGGTCTGACAGACGAAGTTATGTCAACAAATTAACATCCGAAAATCTTTTGATGGCTGGGCCAGTCGGATGGAAAAAACCCCAAAATACAGAGGAGACATTAAAGATTACTGGTGTGCGAATGTGCTTTAATAAAATAGTAGTTTAGTGATTAGCATGCTAGCTGCATGTATGCGGCAGCGTTTAAGCAAGTGATCCGATGCCGCTGACACTCGTGCTAATTAAGCAGCAGCCATTACCACAGGGTGTCTGTGGTGTATGAGAGACAGAAGGTGTGTGTGTGTGTGCAAGGAACAATGCAGCAAAGCTCTGTGCTGCTTGTCTCATGGGCCATGATGGAGCTGTGTCTTCCAGGCTCCTCAGGCCGACACCATGCACACTGTGACCACACTGTCAACGCGGGAGTGCGCGTGCGCGCTGCGTGACACACGAGCACCGTCTGTCAGCTTTGCAATCGTGCTCCTCTCACAGATTCAATACCTACGTGGGGAGGGAGCGTCAGCCAGCAGGCCGCGTTCCTCTCCGCGGAAGCTGCTGTGTCTCCTCGCCACAAGGTGTCAGTGGAACCTTAATCCAGGTCTTTTTATGCTAATGGAATGCACGCATCACGCATGCATAACAGAGTACCCTACATTCAGCAAGAGAAAAATAGGCCACGCACAGATAACCAGTGACTTGAACAAATCCAGCACATGGGACAGAGATTCAAGCTAGCTGAACTAAGACTAAAAAAAAAAATTAAATAAATGAATAAAAAAGAGCAAATGGTGCTTTGGCTTACTAGTCTTTTTTAACTTTGATAATTCTGTAAGCTTCTTTATTCACAGAGAAATATCCCCCTACATCCCCCCCCCCCTCCTTCCTCATTTTTCACAGATTGGAAAAATGAGAGAGAAAAAAAAGTGCCATGTAGAGTCATCTGCACGAACAAGGCCGAAATATTGAATGTGGGCGAGTTGAGCCGGACTGAGCAATCAGAGCGGTCCCTCGTAGAACTGTCATTCTTGCGCAAGCCAAAGGATTGCATAAATGCTTCATTTGCAGACACGTCATATGAATACTGCATTAGAATCACAGCACTCTGCACCTGTGACACACAAACACACACACACACACACACACAAGCACAGGTTGCTGAAATAGGGGTCCACTGAGAACATGCTGTCCAGTACAGCAGATCCAGCTCCCTGTCTTTGTGACTGATAACACACATCATGCAGCACAGTTCTCCTCCCCAGTGCACACCTGCACACAGCACACACACTTCTTCTCTGTGGACAAAACTACTGCAAGGCTTTGGGAATCACATGCAAGACACCTTGTGACTAAGCATACAGATGAGTGATGAGCAGAACAGATGCGATATATACACAACATATGTTATAACTGCATTTTACATTTGTTACCCTATTATTTTAAATTCACTCAACTCGGTTTTAAGTCAGGAGTGATCTTTAATTCAAAAGTCAGGAGAAAGCTCTTGTAGCTATTGTATATTTTTACTATTTTTTGGTGGAAAAGGTCACTTTTACAATAATGTCAATCTCATAATAAAATGTTATACAACTTACTTTGCCATAATGGAATCGTCTACAGCTCCAGTCATCCTCACAGATGCATAATAAAATGATGAAATTGCAACAGATTTTCTTGAGGCTGATACCATTTTACCTATCGGTCCAAATCTGGGTCATTTCTCTTTATTGATTCCTGATTCATTTTCTGTGGGGGTGGGAGGGGGTAGTGGTGATGCTACACAGGTTTTCAGCCTAATCACAGCTGTTTCAGTTAGTTAGTTTATTTGTTTGTTTGTTGTGCATCTCAGGTAATATCAAGCAAATTTCAATTGGGTTGTTTGAGTGAGTAAAAAATGTAATTAGGGTAATTAATAAAATTAAACTTTATTGTTTTTTTTTCTTCAAATCAATTTTTTTTGCATAAACTGACATCCAGCCAGTCTTTGTTTTTACAGCTTCGAGAAAGGTGCATGGGGCTCTGAAGGGGTGATTTTGTCAAGGGGTGGGGGATGCACAGTCGCATTTGTTGGGGGATAATTGTACCATTTTCAAGTTATTTCAGAGTAAAATCAATATAATATGTGAGACACCATTCTTGAGCACAGTGGTGTGTGGGCTGTCTTTCACGACATCAAAATAAACAAAAACGAGTGCAAGTTCTCATTCTACTTTGTTATTATTTATATTTTCAAAAACAGGAGTAAATCCCTTAGAAAAAAACGAGCCTTGACACTGATGAAGCAGTCTTGCTATATGCTAGATTGTATGCTGACAATGCTTTGTTCGGCTCTGAAACATGACCATCCTCATAGGCCTCAAAGTTATTATATGTAGGGGAAATAACACAAAACACAGTAAAATAATGGGTTAGTTTTTTTCTTCTTCTAAATAATTAAAAAGAACACTGAGTAGGATAACTGATTTTGCAAATTTAATATAATAATGATAATATTAATTATAATAATTAAATGCTGCATACCTTGCTGCTGGCAGTGGAAGCATGTGGCCCTATCGTTTGACATTTCTGCTCCTTGTTGAAACTGAACTGTGAATGGCTGGTAGCCTATCTGCGCCGAATACGTTTCAATCACCAATGGTCCATTGAAGAGATACATATGTATCAGGGGAAAGAAATTAGGGCTTGAAGGCTAAGTAAGGTTATCCCACTTTCTTTCTCTGCTTGCCTATGTTCCACATTATTATCCCAGTATGTGCAGACTAGCTACACTATTGGGTCTCTTAGGAACTGGGCAGATGTATCATGCAACTAATCCTATTTATGATTTACTTACTTATAGTCATATGTAAACGTGTGCTACAGTCGTACACTATAAAGGCACTGTTACGCCTGACCACTACACCAACAGGCGATTTAAAGACATTGCATTTTAATACATAAACTTTAATAATGGTTTTAGTTCCCCTTTGAAGATAAAACAGCTTCCACTCTTTCCACAAGAGTTGCTATAAAAAATTGTGCCCATTCAGACCCTGAAGGCCTGGCTCGCAATCTCCATTCCAGCTCATCCCAAAGGTGTTGGATGGGGTTGAGGTCAGTGCTCTGTACTGGCCAGTCAAGTTCTTCCACACTGAACTCCTCCAGCCATGTCTTTATGGAGCTTGCTTTGTGCACTGGGGCACAGACATGCTGGAATAGAAAAGGTTCTTCCCCAAACTGAGTCCACAGAGTTGGATAGCATTGTCCAGAAGTTTCTCGGTGTGCTGAAGCATTAAGATTACCCTTCACTGGAAGTAAGGGGCCACCTGAATTAAATAATTAAGTGTATTATTACACTTATTAGAAAGTGTATGTGTCTTGGAATTGTTCTTGTTTTCATGAATTTCTTGTTTTCATAAATGTATTTAACGCATGATCAGAATGACAGCATGAATAGTTACATATACATACAAATAATGTTCAATTCATACATATTTCTACTCATAATATATATAAATAAACTGCATTTTTATAAACAGCAAAATAGATATGTTTCCCTCTATCGTATAAGTTTTGCAGCTGATGTAACCAGTGGGGAGCCCCCAGGGCTTGCTGTGCCTCCAGAGAAGGGCTAATAATTGCTGAGAACAAACAAAAACTGAATGTCTGTAAATATTTTCATTTTCATTTAGCAGAATCTTTATGCATGTTGTATTTACACTTTGCATGCTTAAATCATATTAATGTAAAATATGGATCATGATGCTAAGGTGTCGGGCAGAGCGATATTCCTTTCTCCATTTCCTTTCAGTAGTTAATTCTTTTCTGCATATTTCTTAGTTCAAACTTAAAATCTTCCAAGACTCCGAAGCCGATGCCCTACAACCTCATGCAACCACCTCCATATTCCACAGTAGGGATACTGTTTACTGTTTTCTGCATGATCACCCCTCTTCCCATGCCAAACATAATGTGTATAGTATAGTTTCAATAACACTTAATGAATCCTCAATGCTTGATGAGTGTGTTGGCCATTTTCTGCTAAGCATCTCAAGTAGCTTGTTTGGCATACATGAGAAATCTCTTCTAGGTCAGTTCATTACCCCTTCTGTTGTTTGCTTTATGCAATTAAAAAAAACGTGGTCACTGTTATAAGGGCATGCGCTTGCAAGGAATATTCAGCAAATGTTTCATTTGTGTGTTTCTGATCCTCCCTATTTTGATCAATCTTAATCCTGGCACCTCAAACTAGATTTGGTGCTTTGGCCTGATCTACCACAACCAATTCAGCTCATCAACTAAATTGCCAACTTCTCATTGGCTGGGAGGGACATATAGAGTGGGTAAAACACAAAACTGTGCAGAGCATGGGGGTTACCAGGGTGAGGAGTGGGAACCTGATGCTGGATTTTAGCCATGATTTGAGAACAAGCTGATGAGCAATTTATTTTTCTTTCTGGAATAATGCTATTTTTGTTCCAGAAAGAATGTTGTTGGGTTCCTATGCCTGCAATGTAGAATACTAAGGGATATATGGGCTTAATGTAATATATCTGTACCTCTGTTAGAATATCGATGCCATATAGATCTCATGAAAGTACATTTATTGTGGAGAAAGAAATTTAAATGCTTGGTTCTTATGGAAATATGAAGAACGCATGCTGGAAATATGAGAGCTACAGGGTATACATGCTGTTGTGTGGAAATCCGCATGCCAAATCAGGGATAAAAGGCTCTGAGTGTTTTCGCTTGCTTCTTTGCCTAGACCCGACAATATACACTTTCCAATTTACGGTGGATCAGTGGCCACATGGCTGCTTCTGTATGTGTCATTTCATTGCAGGAACTTTTATGCGACCCTGATGACGCTTGCAATAGCAGATTCTATTAATTCACTGTGATCTGCTCGGTAAAGTCACGGCAAGACTTTGAGGGTGAAAGTCTAATGTGTGCAGAGGATTATAGTGTGATGTTGTGTAATGTTATCTATTGATACAGGCTGATGCTTTTTTGAACAGTAGAATCAGTTTTGCCAAACCCAAAGGGAAAGCAAGTAGTTAATTAGTAGGGTAGTGCAATTAAAGGTTCATTAATCCAATTAGGTTTGCAGTTAAACTCAGAAAGACAGATTCCCCCCAGGAGCTGGAGTAATTCCATTCCTGGTGTTTCTTGTTGTGTCTTTGGTAAATGGAGGCTGTACTGAATTTGCTGGTTTTTACAGGACATTTCTGTTAGGAGAGTTTCATCTGGTTTTCATGTGGGTCAATTAACTCTGACAGCTGACTGACCTTATCTCATTGCAGTAATGTATTGTTTTGACAAGGAAGTTCCCAACGTATGGCTACGCTGCCATTGTTGTCTTTTCAAAGACTGCACATACTACACTGAGCTCTGGAAGTGGAACTGCTGGGAATTCTCAAACTTGGACAGAGTGCTTTTGTTGGGCCTCTTTCCAGATTGGCTCAGAACAATTTCCTTCATCATAATTGCTTATTTTGCCATTGTCTGCTCCACCAATCCCCCTCCACCTCCAGGACCTCAAACTGGTGCCAATTGTTGTCCCTTGCATTGTCCTGAGTGGAACGACATGACTGTGAGTGCCACATAGGCAGATATGCTGCGTAGAAATTGAAGATGATGGAGTGGCCATTTCCTGACAGAATGGAGTATTTGAGACCCCTGCTTGACTTACAATACTCATAATTTGTTGCTTCCAGAATGATTACAATTAATATTTGAATATGTCGATAGGCCTTGGTGGGAAGTAGACTGCAAGGTCACCAATTCCAGTAGCAAAGAAAAAAAGATGAAATGCTGGAGATTTCAATGTTGAAATATTTCGCTGTGTTACTGATCAGGGCAGATACAATAATGAAGGTATGACAAACTCTTTCATAGCAAACTCTTTCATTGGGAGTCTTCATTGCTTGATCAAAACTATGCAAAGCTGAATGGAAAAAGGCACTGAAATGTTTTTGTTGAAGTTTGTTCTGAAAATTAAAGTCATGCCAGTAACCTCACACTCTGTAAAACAAAGACTTCTAGGAGGGTTGGAAAGGCTAACAAGAGATGCTTGATGAAAAGCTGCTCCTTATAACAAGGGTACTCGATTCCAGTCCCAGGCGAATTAGACAGAACTGCAAAGTTAAGTGTTTTCCCAACTTGGCATGATAATTAACTTGATAATTTGCCAAGGAACTGGATCAAGGTGTGAAACCAGGGAAAATACTAAACCTTGCAGAACTGTCTCACCAATAATGGACATGAAGACTAAAATAAAAAAAATATACCTGGGGCATTTAGGGCTTTGGAGCAGAGGTACACACCTCCAGTCCTGAAGAGCCAACATGGTTCTTACTTGTCGGAATCCCCTGCGCCCTGACACATGCAGTTCAATTTCTAAGCTAAATATAACCCTCTCCCTGAGTTCAACCAGGTATTAGAGTTGAGAAAACACGTATAGAATTTATTCATGTACTGTGTACTTGTTTATGACCTTGCATGTTCCTTCAAATAAAAGTCCCCAAAAGATTCTTTGGAATGATGTGAGAGTTCCTTCAGCTTAAAAAAAACATCTTCAGACTTCACACATTTTGTAGGGTTCCTCTCAGGCAGGGGTGCCCAGTCTTATCTGCAAAGGGCAGCAACAAAGTGTTCCTCAACAAAGTTGGAACACATGCGTCTTTTTTGGATTAAAAACCATCAGCCACACCAGCCATTTGCTGAGAAGATTCCACACACCTGCTCTTTGGCATCCCTCCAAGAACATTAGCACCTTTATTTCGAAAGGCATGGGTCTGAAACCATGCGCCTTTAAGTATTTAAAGGTTATTTAAACTCTTTAAAGATTTTTCCAGACCCATCTCATGTACAAAAGTGATTCGTTAACGATTCATTCAAAGTTCATTAGGGTTCCTCTAGGGCTTCACTTCAATGACCCTTTCACTTTTAAGAGTGTATGTCTGAAACCAGGCCCACTACTCAATCTGCGAGTAAACCGATATGACTATTCTTTTAAGACTCTCTAAAACGACCAGTATGGCCACAAATTTCTTTACTTCTAATGACAGTCATGACAAACCCTGCAGATTCCCTTGTTTAAAAACACCAAGGCATTAATATGACACTGGCCTAGCCGGTTTGACTCTTGCAACCTCTTTTGATTTATTATAGCTGTCTCAGACAGACTCTTCTCTGGGATGATGGCTGGTCACGTGACCCGTGCTGCACCACTTTTTCCGTGCAGCTCCTTTCATCTCAGGCTTCAAAACAAAATCCTATACATATTGAAGATTAGGAAGAGGGGAAATGTGTGTTTGCCCTCTCTTTTTCTCAGTCCAAGTTCAATCAGATTTGTGCAGATGTGGTGCTTGGCTGTTGCAGAGGCCGAATCAAACACAGCGGCAGCTCTGGCCCAGGAGTAATTACAGCTAAATGCTACTGGTAAGGGGAAGAATGAGTGCATGTGATCTCAGTAACAGAATTAGCATTGCATTGATTTCTATAATTCTATGGCTGGCTGGGAAATGTAAAAAATGTAATCAACAATGTGGCAAAGCTGCTCAGTGGGGTAATTCATGTCTTAATTCAACCTTGGTTATTTAGGCTGTTTAACCTAATAAAGGCACCTGGTCAAAGGCATGTAGTCCTACATACCCACATGCTTCAATGAAATTTAAATGGGCTCTTTACTATGTTGTTAATTTCCCAGGATTTAAGGCAGAACTAACTGTTCTTTTTTTAAAGGACATATATCCTACAATGTAATTTCCCATGGGAATTTATGTAGTTTTATTTTTATTTTATGTATAGATTATTTTTTGTGTCGTTTATATACCTATGTATATAAATTATATTTGTCCATATGTCCATTCTGAAACTAAACAGTCCCTTTATTTTTCACAACTTCTTTGAGTCTGATTTACCTATGTAAATGATCGCTGTTCTGATTGGCTGAAGTGGCCTTCTTTTAAGTCGTTGACTAAATTTAATAGATGTATGTATGTAAATTTGTTTATTTCATCGTGTCATGTCATGAAGTGATCCTGTATGGCCCAGGGCTGTAGTGCATGAATAGTTGACCCAGTGACAAGTCATCACCTTTCTCAGTGCCAGGCAGTGCTCTTTCATTATAAACAGCAAGGTCTCGAGCTACTCATGCGTTACACCCCCCACCCCCACCCCCCATCCCTGTAATCTTGATTCAAAAGTGTAGAGAATTCGCCACTGGGCTGGAGTGGCTCCAAATTGCTTGCCTCTTCAGTGCTGACTTTGCGAGTGCATGAATAAATGATTTTGCCAACAGTGGATAAAACCCCTGTAAGCTTGTGCCACTGTTTTAATTGCTTCTGCCACGCTGTGTGCACACAGTGGCATGGAGTGGATGGAGGAAACGCACGCGAGACAAATACACTCGTCAACTCATGCTGCTCAACTTCCTACCTATGCTCGGTCCCAGGCTTCTGAAAAACATACATGTTCTAGAGACGTCTTCATTCTGTAGTCGTTGCTTCACCATTTGTAAAATTGTAAATAAAAACAGTGTTCACAAGCATTTCATGGCACTCTTGCCATCCAGTGCTGTGTAATTATGCACTACAGTGTGACCGGTCAAGTTTTTTGCTGCTGTTTTCCCCAGGCTCTCCAGCTGTTCTGCCTGTTTGTCAGGCAGAGGGTCAGTGCTGATTTCTACACCGTGCTGATTTCTACACCATGCTTTCATGGAGAAAAAGCTCAATTTGTTATCACTGTAATCTCTCATTATAAAGTACATTGATTTAACACTTCTCCGAACCTTTGGTATAATTGAATGAATATGTTTAACGTTTCTTCTTTTAGACAATTATTCTGCAGACAAGAGAACATCAGAAATCTGTTCACAAAGGCTAAACGGCTAGGTGCAGATCAAGGTCAAGTTGGCAACTCACTGCTCTGGAAACATCAATCTAACCTTTGCTAATATTTCTGCCTTCCTATTATATAACTGCATGAATAACAACTTCCAATATTACATGTTTTCATTATCAAGACAAAATGTACCACAATGCACCTCTCTAAGTATGTCATGGTTATCATAAGTGCCGATGAATATGTGGAACACTGAAGAACTGCAAATATAATAGAAAAAGAGATTTAGATAGAGTAATTACAAAGCCTGTATAGATCAACCAGTGTATAATAAGCTAGATAGTAATGATCCAGTGATGAATTAGTAGTTTTTATTTTTATTTTTAAGTGAGGCCACTTCTATTCCTACATTTTTTGAGGTATTGACATGGTTCCAACTCTGAATATGTGTGCTATATCCCACACCCAAAGAATGTATCTACCAGGGCTCTCAAGTCTCACGCAATGAGCGTGAGACACACGCATCTGACTGTCTTCACACGCTCACACACCACACATCCGATTTCTCACGCAGAATCTAGGCTGCCCATTGAACACCACCATCAACGTTGGGTGCTTCTCTGTTATCCTGTTGTCTTGCAACCCCCCCTCCCCCCGCCCCCGCTTAGCGTTAGGCAAACCAAACCACAACCCCCCAAACAACCCCCCCCCTACCCACAGCTCGGCCGCACATCCCGAAAATCTCACGCGCAGGTTTTGGGTCAACTTTAGAGCCCTGATCACTGTATGGTTTAGTTTCATTTCTTTCCATACAGTGCTGTCAAACCTAAAAGATAAAATATTTATGTTTAATTTTGCAACTGCCTATGAATGTCACAGCCAAAGCTCGGACTTCTGTTTTCAATTTTAGCATTGCAAGCTTTTACAAACTTAAACTGATCTAACTCAGTTCTTCTACACTTAGTCTTTCTCTAAAGAAGCTGGTCCCCTGGTTTAACACTTTCAGCTGCCTTTCAATATCATAGCCTGCCTTTAAACTTCACCCACAAACACTTCAAATGTAACCCGTAAAACTGGACTCAGTCTTAAGGCTAAGGAACGGTGAGTGATTATGAATTGATCTAACTGTGAACGGTAGTTCTGAGAAAGAGTGCAGTGAGGCTCAGTCCCCGTGAAGTTCCTCCTCTGTTGCTTGAAGTCACGTTACACCTGCCAGTCTAGTCGACTTCGGTTTACGTCAGTTCAGTTGTGTTGAAAAGAAAAGCTCGTTCTTCTACTTGAGTGATGGAGCAGTGAGCTGTGAGCTATTAGTGTCTGGGGGCAGTGCAGAACTACAGGCTGCTCTAAAGGGTTCTGATCTGTAACCTTAAAAAAAAGTGTTCCTCTATCTTGACTGACCGTCTCACCCCACCTGTCCTATTGTCCTCTTTTGGGGGGTGTGTGTGTGAGTGTGTGTGTGAGTGTGTGTGCGCGCGTGTGTGTGTGCGTGCTGGTTTGGCCTGCAAGGCCACGCCACTATCAGAGCAACGCCCTGTTTTACACTGCAGTGGAGAAACAGGTGAAAAATATAGGGCTGCAAGGTCTTATTTTAGCTCCGCCCTCTGTGTGTGTGTGTGTGTGTGTGTGTGTGTGTGTGTGTGTGTGTGGGACCTGTGCTGGTCTCCTAGAGAGTAGCCTTGTTTCAGGTATTTTAGTTTTGTACCGCAGGGCTTTTGCCCCAGATCTAGATTTTACCACTGTAAGAGTGTGTGTGTGTGTGTGTGTGTGTGTGTGTGTGTGTGTGTGTGTGTGTGTGTGTGTGTGTGTGTGT
>JBBPCW010000147.1:6629692-6643420 GCA_037974425.1 Phenacogrammus interruptus | reverse complement strand
GTCTCCACTTTAAGTGTCCATTGTTTTCATTAAAAACTCTTTCAGTTTCATAAAATTCTGATGCAACAGTAGCAATATATAAATAAATAAATAATGGAAGAGCTGAATTATATCTGTGTGCCTACAATGATGACAGTCTCACATTTTTATATATTCTGTATTGGTTAGCATGGGAAAATTAGTACATTTTGTGGCTTGTGGTTGAGTAACCAGACCCCACGATGGCACATTGGGTAGCGTTGTACCTCACACCTCCAAAGCTGGGGGTTCAAATTCGGGTCCTGGCCTTGTGTGTGTGGAGTTTGCATGTTCTCCTTGTGGTGCCATGATCTTCCCCTAGGGTCTCCGGTTTCCAAAGCCATGTGTGTCAGTTGAATCAGGGATTCTAAATTCACTGTGGTGAGTGAACAATGTGTGCCCATTGACTCTGGGGTAGGCTCTGGGTACCGGTGACCCTAGAGATGATTAAGAGGTTACAGGAAGTGAGAGGGTTGGCTGACCATTCTTATGTTGCATTGTGCTATTTTGTTGTAGGTTCTTGTACCGAGATCGGAAAGTTTTTGTGAATTTTGTGATCACAGTTTCAGGTGCCATTTTACACTAAGACGTCTGACAGATTATTGACTAAAATCTATA
This sequence comes from Phenacogrammus interruptus, assembly GCA_037974425.1. Classification (NCBI taxonomy): domain Eukaryota; kingdom Metazoa; phylum Chordata; class Actinopteri; order Characiformes; family Alestidae; genus Phenacogrammus; species Phenacogrammus interruptus. Next base: position 6,642,784 of record JBBPCW010000147.1, on the reverse strand, counting down.
ACTGTGCAAATGAATGTGAGCTTACTCTTATAAATGATTTTAAAATGCTTATAACTTAATTAATAATATTGATAAACATTTCTAATCCTCATAGGGTTCTGATACCCTGTTATATCACATTTTGTTTGGAAACTGTAAATGCTGGTTATTTTAGTATGAAGACCTGGTGAACAAATTACCAGGAGATGTGGCAGCATGGTTGTGTTATGCTAATGTACATAGGGCTTTTCAGTCGACAGAAGAAGTTTACCACTTCCAGTTCCATCATTTTTAAGATATATATCCCTGGCCTGAGACTGTTCAAAATCTGGCTCTAAAAGTGTCATTACTCATGTCTGAGAGAAAAAGGAAAGCAAAGAAAGAGCAATACTAAGCTATAGTTTGTTCATAGGCCTAGAATCACAGCTCAGGCATTATTAGGAGAAAGCTGTGTAAAACTGCTTGGAGGCCGTAGACAGGAGCTCTGTCAGGAATTCAATTCCGTAGCAGGCCAAGAGAGTTGCTGGCCCTATGATTGATGCACTTGTACTGCAAGTCAAAGAGAGCCAAGGCTTGCTGAGCCATGTGATGGATATACCAATATATTGTGTCTACACCACTGGTGGTCACCACTGGTGTGCTCACCCTTTTACAGGATGACGAATGTTACACCTGGTGGCCCTTTTTTTTTTTTTTCACGGGGGTGGAGTTGAATGTGCACTCTGTGGTAGTTACTCATTGAATGTAAATCTACATAGATTGTTAGCATTAAAATATAAGGCATTAAAATAAAACTGATTTTAATGGTCTACAGTGTTTTGAAGATTCAAGCCATTAGCTAGAAAAGTCAGGAAAGGCCTGGTTTAACATCTGTCCTTACTGTCAGTCTTTATTGATTAAATTCCCCCTTTCCAAGACACTCTTGTCAGTGATCGTCCAGTCAGGCCGTGAGAAAGGAATGCCAACAAACCAACAAACAGCCAACATACAATTTCATAATATCATGTGGATATGGGGAAAGGGGGGAAAAATATGGTAAAAAATAAAATATATATAAGGCCATCTGAAACAAGTGAGTGTCTTATCTTACTTATTTGTTTTATCTTACTCTTTTTGTTTTTACGGTTTCAGTTGTTCTGCAGAGAGGTTCAAACAGCCAGTGAACTAAATCATTTCCAAGGAGAAAAGGATATTCAATGTGAGAAGAAGCTGCCCTTGTGGAGCTAGCTCACTTTAAATGTGAAACGTGGCCTTACGAAACAGGCTGAGAGAGCAGTGCTGCAACTTTTTCCTCAGACTTGAGACAAAAGACTTGACTTTGTGCTCATCTCAAGTCTTCTGTAGCACGATTTTTTTTGTCTCCCTCCAAAGAATTAGACCAAAGGAAATCCCTCAAAGAACTTGCGCCGCGCAGACACAGCTGCGTGTAACCCGAGCGGTCATATGTAGCTGAACTGTCTAATTTTAGGCTCTCCTTAAACATCAGAGCAAATACGCTCCATTGTCTTCCAAGATCACCAGTCAGGGATTACATCACTGTGTGGAGCTGCTCTCTCGTTCTCTTACTGTGCTCCAATTATTTGAAGAGCACATTTTGAAGGTCATATCCCCCCATAATCTTACCAGTGATGTGCAGTGAAGTAATTACATATGCATCTCTTATTGTGGAAGGACTGAACAAAAGAACACAAGGTAATTTCAGGGTGGCGTCATTATCCCAGAACTTTTCGAACTGAAGTACAATATAAGAAAGGTACAGATCAAAAAACTAGAGAAGTTACTGGGTGCTCATTAAGTAATTTAGATTCAATTGTGCTTTGGACTTCATAATAAGTCTTTCAATATTCTTACCTGACCCATGCTTCCGCTCAAAATGACAGAACCACACCAGCAGTATTTAAAAGCACACTTGGTTTAGTAATTGCTTTTGGATCAGCACTTTACTTTGAACACCATTTTCAATCCATTATGCTTTTGGTCATTTATTCAGTTTGGTTAAAAAGGATACCTTATTTTAGACCCTGTTTCAGACTATTATAGGTCTACCCTTTTCCCTTCCTAATAATCTGGAATTCCTGCTGCCTAACTATTTAATCAAGTAGAGTCTGATTCCAGATTTATTGAAAGATCTACAGTGGGTAGAGAAAAAACAACTCCTTCAATATATTTTTATTTAGTTGCTTTGCAGCCTGAAATGGAGACCCATACAAAATATGTACTCAGTGAAACTTGATATCAAAGTGAAATATACTGTATCTAAAGGAACATTGCAGAAAAAAAATGATAAACAGAATCATTACGATGGATAAAAATTACTTAATCATCTGTAAAATAAACTAGAGAATTATGGTAAATGATGGTGTTTGGTAGAGCAACTAAAAGCATACATTCAACTATGGGTGGCAAGGCACTGTCAAAAGATCTCAAGGAAAGTTTTGTAGATAGCTGCAAGTCAAAAAGAACACAGTGTAATTGACTACACAGGGGGTGAAAGACAAAAAGTAGAATGTCCTTGCTTTGCCTAGTCAGAGCCCAAATTTAAACCCTGTTAAAAATCTGTGGAACTTTAAAATTGTCAGCATCCTATTTAACTGAGCTTGAATATGTCTGAGTTTGAATATGTGAAGGAGATTGTGCAAATATTGCAATGTCTAGATGTGCACAGTCTAGATGGTAAAGAAATATCCCAACAGACTCAAAGCAGCAATTAAAGCAAAGATGGTTTCACAAAGTACAGACAACGGGGGATGATGCTTTATCCCTCACTGTGATTATTTTTCATTTTTTTTACAGAACTGTATTTTTGCCATCATATTCATTTGACTTAAATATAAGCTGCACTGAATAAATACAGAAAGCAAGATTGTTTTTGTGTGTGTGAGATCATGTTCGGTAGCAAAGCAACAAAATGTGAATATTTTGAAATTGTAAGGGTCAGGGGGTTATGCGCTGGATGACGTTGTTTTTCAGTTTTATGTTTGTGGGGATTTTGGGAAGTTTTTTTTCCCCCAAAAAATTTTGGGATGTCACCTGTGTTCCATTTGTGATTAGCGGCTTGACTGGCTGGAGCGGCTGAGAAGGTGGTTTGACTGGCTGGAACGGTTGAGAAAGCAGCTTGACTGGCTGGAGCGGCTGAGAAGCGCGCTGGAACACTTGGTGGAGAGGTGAAACTGTCGCCTGGATCTGTAAAAGTCACTGTAGTGTGTGTATTGTAACTACCTACTGGGGCGGTTACCGAACTGTAAGAAGGTTGAGTTGGGACTGCTGTTATAGTATGATATAACTGCAGTGTAAATGTGGATTGTAACTGAACAGGTTCAGTAGGAGGGGTCCGGAGGTGAACTGAATCATGTTGATCAACATTGAACTGTGTTTGGTGTTTATCTGACTGGTACTGACCTGAAAATATTCATAGTTAGTCGAATGGATCTGAATAGGAATAGGGGAAATAAAACTGAACTGAGCTGAGATGAGTCAAAGAGAAGGAAGCTGAAGCCAGCGACGAGTCGAGGAGAGCAGAAGCTGGCGGCGAGTCGAGGAGAGCAGAAGCTGGCGGAGAGTCGAGGAGAGAAGAAGCTGGTGACGAGGAGAAGAGAGCAGAAGCCGGCAATGAGGGGAGGAGAACTGAGGCCGTTGAGGAAGTGGGACAGAACATGTCCACTTCTTCCTTCTCCGGTTTCGATGTCTCTTTTGGGACGCGGGTTTGTCCGCAATAATGTATTGTCTCCTCCGTGGTCTCCTTACCCCACTCAAAGTCTGAGTTGTCTTCGTTGGAGCTGCCGTAGTCCAGGTACAAGGGGTTTTCTCCAGTCTCCAGTACTCAGGCCAGGAAAGACATTGGTGAAGTCTGCGTTGCTTTGGCGATGCGAACATTCTGTCACAACTGGGTCCTGTCCGGACAGTGGAGAGGGAAAAGAGGCACCGGTGCAGGCTTCCATACTTAATACAGGATTTAATGAGACAAACTTACACACAAATGATAAGACACAGACCAGCTTAAAGTGATTGTATGTTCGCATGTATAACAACTGAAGAAACCACTATAAATACTAGAGGGAAAGGGTGAGGAAATGAAGTGTAGGTGTGGGACTAATTGCAGGGTGATACAGTTCAGGTGAACACATGATAGTCAATCGTCAAATTACACCCCCCATGGTCACAGGCAGGAACTGTGACAGTCACCTGTGTTCCATTTGTGATTAGTGTTTGGGTTTTGGTTACAGATGGCTGGGGTTTTGTGTTCGTCCACTGTTGTGGATCAACCATTGCATCTTCCTTTTCGTTGTACTCCATGTCTGATATTGTGTTTTGGTTATGGAAGTATATCGGCCCTCGTGCCTGGTTTTTATTTCTCACAGTAAATGAAAGATGAATAAAGATGAAAGTTTGTGCCTGTCCTCATTTGGGGAGAAAGGGAAGCTGTGACAGAAATGGACGATTGTGTTCTATTATGACCGTAGTGGTCATTTCGACTTAGAGTTACCTAATTAATGCATTGCTTCAGCAGATGCTAATTCTATTTGCATCTGTGATCCAGCAGCCTGTAGTTTTATTGGGCAGTTTTACCTCAGATATTACTTGGTGTGTATTTTTGTAATCACCAAATGGGGTGACGGTGGCCTAGAGGGTACTTGCCTCTGGACCAAGAGGTCATGGGTTCAAATCCTACCTTCGGCATACCACCACTGGGTTCCTGAACAAGACTCTCAACCCCAAGTTGCCCGAGGGAGACTGTCCCCTGTAGTTAGGGAATGGAAGTTGCTTTGGATAAAAGTGTTTGCTAAACGCTGTAAATTATATCTTATTATGAGATCTTTTACTAAGATTTACCTCTTTAGGATCTTCAGTATATTTTATTGAGACTAACTCTATGCTTACCACCATTTTTCCCAAAATAATTGCACAATATCTTGGAAATTGTACCACACATTTACGTAGTGCCTAGAACCTGATGTATTTTTTACAGTTTCACTGAACTGTCTTGTTGCCCAAAATACTACAGTAGCTTAGTACTAGTTTTAACCTCATACTTACCTGATTAATACCAGTATGACTATAAAAGAAAGCACTCACATTTGTGATCAATATGTGACCATGTTTTAAAAAAAATGATGGGCAGAGTATGCTATCCTCTAGATAGCATATGAAAATTATGTAACCTAACAAATATTGAAATAATTATGTTATCCCCACCATCCTCCTGACTCGCTGGGCATGGAATATCTGGTCTTTCCAAAAATTCCATTAAATCGACACAGTGCATATCACTCAAAGGAGGACCCCTGGTGCCATAGTGAGCCATTAAAGATAAAGACAAGTTTGAAAGAGAGCCAAGCCACCCCTTCACCGTGCGCTAATGCACTCTGAACTGACCCCTCCAGAAACACAGCTGCTCCAAAGTCCAGCTTTGATACGTGATGTAATAAAAGCTCCAGACAGCTGATCTGTGGGGCTATCACACCAGTGTTTGCACAAAGAGAAAAAAGAGCAAATGCTACAGAGAATGAGGCAAAGATTACAACAATTTACCACCTGGAGTAGTTTGGCATTTATACATGCTCACATTTGTCATGCTGAGTTTGGACGAATATAGCAAAAAAATTAGATATAGGTGCATTTTGTGAATTACTGATTTACACAATTTAGATAGACAAAAAATACACACCCACTACATTCATACTAATTTATTCATAATAATTACAAAATGCTCTTGCGTGATTTTGATGAAACTGCGATCTATAGTAATGCTTTATGGACCCCTCCTCCCAGTATTGTTTCCACCTCTGTGGAAATGTTTCTGCAGTTCTTTATAAGCATAGATTTTTGCAGGCAACAGGCCACCTTCATGAAGAAACAACTCATTTCATGCATGGTGAACCAGTCAACTCTTAAAGAGCTAAGATCTAACACATTCAGGTCTCAAGCCTGACAGCAGAAAATCCTACCTGACGGTTTATGAGACACTGGGCACGTCAAGGTGAAGCCTGCTAATGCATATGCACGGTGGTACCTGGATTCTCTAGACGAATGTCTGAAGATGTTGCTTTTAACATGCATACATTTGCTATGGCTGTTACTGAGGCTGCATGAGATTTTTAATCATGGCCTGGCCATGTCGCGTCTGAGCAGAGAAGCTGATATAGTCTGCGATGAGCAATCACTTCACTATTCAAATGTGTAGTAGCATGATAGCACTGCTTATGGCAGGGAGATGATCCATCCAGTTGGACTGTAAAATACATTTTAGTGCCTGTTATCACAGCAAATCAAACTCACCTTAAAATATTTCCTGTTCTAATAACCTGCTTATTGCATACACTGTGCTGTTTTTATAGACCTGGCACTAGCAGGAGGTGTGTGTGTGTGTGGCAGTGCTCCTTATGCTGTGAGTTTAAGGTAATACTGTAAGGCATTTAGTGTGAAGAAATTTAACTGAGGGATGTCAAACGACATCCTGATCGGCTCACTGTCAAGGTGCTTCACAGACACAGCTAAGAGTGCAAGACAGTGATTTGCTTATTTGCAAGATATGCATATCCTGAGGTGAACGCTACCTAAACTTCAATTCAGTGCACTTAAAACTCTGCAGTGGATAGCATGGCACAACCAATCCTTTCATTTTGCATTTCTGAGCATTTTTAATTGTAATTGAGGGGAAAAAACATCAAGCAGATACACTGCTTTTTGATATTCTGGTGTTGCTTTCAAATTTATAATAGCCACTCTCCACTCCGGAGTGACAGAGGTGGATGAAAAGTTGATGCCGTAACACAAAGTCCCCTAGCATCACTCAGTCTTGCAGGAGGCTGCCACTACATGACAGTACGAGCTCCTATAAATATTGACCTTACATGATTCTCAAAAGGTTTATCTTGTTTTACAGTAATGCTTCCCGCTATTTTCAAATCCTCTGGCACATTGTTTCCGAGCAGACATTTTATACCAAAGCTGCCTGCGTTCAGGCAAAACAAGGTATTTGGATTCACAATCTCCCATCCCAGACTTGTATGTTAACAAGCCCAGGGAATAGGGATCTTAGCATAATATGTAGCTTAACATGTGGAGCACAACACAGAGATGTATTTAGGTTGGCCGGGCACCGCCCTGTTATGTGTGGCCCAAAGATGAATAAAAGCCTTCTGCAGGTGAAAGCGACTGTCGTTTGTGGCGGCTGTATTTCAATAGCAAAGTCATTTTGTTTTGTTTGAGGCCCTCCCACCCATTGATGCTTTGAGAAACAAATAAATGATTCAGCAGAGTTGTCCCGCCTAACGATATCAAATGAAAGATTGATACGCTTCTCGGGTCTCGGAATGAGACAAAACATGTAATGCTGTGTAGAACAAACGCAGCATCATTGGTCATAACAACGGAAAAAATAAAAGATTGATCAAAGACACGCTTGGCATGACATGATAGTTACTCCACTAGAGAAAGTGGCAGCATATGTGCAGCTGAAGGCCTACGAGTCCAAGCAGACTATCAGAGGTATTCTATGGAGGACACAACAATGCATACAAAATGAATGCTCTTGAAAGAACTCTAATGTTTGTCTGTACCCAGGACCAGCAGAGCATTCTGTGAGCAAGTCTGCCCTTTGGCAAATAAGACTGTGAATCCCTTAACCTATTTCTTTGGAGCTTTGGAGGACATGGTTGGTGCTCCGGCACAGCAGAAGTAGACACATGGAGCCATCTGAGATGAGCGCCTGAAATTTTTGCTGGAGATTGAAGGTCATAGGACTAGTGACACTTAACAGTGCTCCCTGTAGAATGAGGCCGGTGTATCTAGCAGGCCTTTCATCAAATGAACACATCTGATCCTTCACCTGCAAGCCACAGAGGATGCCCCTGACCTCAGTGGACCTGGATTTGATCTCCTTCTTGTTATGCCCTTGTAATTTACCTGGGTTGTGTCAGAGGCGAGGATCTACCCAGAGGCCCAAAGCTTTGTGTGTGTAGATGTCTCAGCCTATTGTGTTCTTTCCAATAAATGCACTTGGGTCATTTCTTCTTAGCCCCTACTCTATATATCCAGAAATACCCAGACATAACTTAGTGAGGTGTATTAGCGAATTCAGCCATGTTTAAGTCCTGTTGGGTGTTCAACCACACACAAACCTGCACAAACAGACACGCACACAGTTGCACACACAGACACACAAAGCTTGGATAATTTTACTGAAAATTATTACACATAGAAAGAGACACTGTGGAGCATCCACTCATGGGCCAAAGGTGCATAACTGCATTCTGTTTAGTGATCGAGGAGTCATCATTCTTACTGAATGCAGTCAAATCATCACAGCAATGTTCCAACATGCATCTCCCAAAGTGTCACTGCATGTTACAAAATGTTCCTACTTCTCCTAAAATGGAAGCAGGTTAGATGCTACTACTAAGGGAGACAATTACTATCCCTGTTGTTTCCCTTGGTTTAAGAAGAGACATTGCATACGCAGATGTGTACATGCATTTAAACTGTAGTAAAGACTCAGGCTTCTGTATTTTTGGATTAAATAAAAAAAAACAAACAAGAATGTTTAGCATGTAATGAGAATTCATGCGTTGGCAATCTGTAGCTTTATTTCCCTCACCCACTCAGGCCACACTCATGTTGCCCTAGAATTATCATAATTAGGAGCTTTTTACTAGGAAAGAAAACACATACTGAAGTACATACTCTGCATCTCAGGGTAATTACCTGTTGAAAGCACAGTCAAGAAAATTGCAAGCAAGTGACCGGAGTCTCCAAGATGTGATATGTATTGAGTAACTCTTAACATGCCCTACAAATGTTCCAAATTGCTTAGGTGGTCCATCACTAGCAGTGAAATGAATGTGGCATGGAAGGATAAAAGGGCTTTTTTTCTGTGAATCAACACTTTGAGCAGTGTCAATACAGTTCAGGTCTGGGCGTCCTGGAAGCACACCAGTGCATCGCCAAGCTGTGCCAGGGGACATGACATAGCTATAGCCTTTATATGATGGCTCATGTAAGTTCTTTCCCATGGAAAACACAATACTCTCATATTACAACTTTAAATCATTATTGTTAGCATAACCTCTTAGCAGTTAGCAAGACTGCCTGTTTATACATTCTTTGCAAAGGAATACATATGAAATAAGATTTTTTGGGAAAAGAGTCTTGCAATACACATACTGACGCATGTGCAACCAAATGTAAAGCTCAGAAAATTTCAATGCCTATCATTACAGAACTGAACAGCTTTGAGATGCTCCTCTGCATGCACATACAAATAAACCTCTGAGTCTGTGGCAAGTCTTTGTCCTGTTTGCTCTATCATCCATTTAATTAAAACCTTTTCAAAGAGTCTATGAAAAATTAAAATAACTATAACCTGCTCTCCATGCAAAGGAAGACATGACGCTCAGTGCTATTAAATATACCCAAATTATTAGTAAAGACCTATTTGTACGTTAACAAAAGTGAAAAGTAATTGTAGCAAAATGCACTCCACTATTAACATGCAAGGACATGTTGCTTCTTTATATAGTGTACAGTATGGAAATGAATGTTACTGTTAAATAATAATTGATATACATTCTTCACCTTAATTAATACTAAATAATTTGACAGATGTAGAAAATTGAGCCCAGCTATTACCTTGAACCCCTTTTGGGCTATGTCTGTATTTAAATTTGTTGAGAGCCTTCGGTTTGTCCATCCACACTGTCATCGTGGTATTACGAAATACAAGAAAATACCCCATTTTCTTTATACACATTTTCACCAATTCCCTGATATAACACTGGTTTGACATTTGAAAATATGAAAATAAATGTATAGCAGAACTTTATCATTGAATTCTATAATCAGATTTTAAAATAATGCAATGTGTTTATAAATGCTGTAATTGTTCTTTTATCTAGATTTCCACCGTGAACATTTGTGTCGTGTCTTTAAATTCAAATCAGTTTTTAAAAATTTCTGAAACATGTTTGTGTTTTTAGTGAATTAAAGATCTGTTAAAGAACAAAGAAATGTATTGAAGTCCACTGAAATGTGCGTCTCTTCTCTTTTCAGGTTATCTGGCTTTATGCTGCCATCGCCAATAGTAAGTTCGGGGTCTATACTAGCACTGTGGTTCACCACAGACTTTGCAGTGAGTGCCCAAGGATTTAAAGCAATCTATGAAGGTAAGAGAAAAATGTGCTTTAGTAAAATGCCTTGCTCATGTTTATTTATCATTTTCATTAGAGGGGGAATACGCTGGGGTCTTCAGCAGAGAAAATTTGTTTGATGAGTGAAATGTCACCTGGAAGCACAGGAATTGGCCACAAAGCATGTTAACCTCCATTTATGCAGTGAACCTTCACGTAGAACTTTCATGTACTTGCTATTCCTGAGGGGCATTACCTACAAGATCGAATTCCCATTTCAGGGGAGAATATCAGTTCATTTTTGTTTGTTTTGAGAGATGTTGACATCTTTATGCCTCTACCCTCAATTTTACCCCCTCAAATGGAGAGTGCTCAGGGGCAGATTTCAGGCAACAGCGTCCCACAGGTCCCTTCATCGTTTGCAGGAGTTGAAACCCACTTCCTGGTGTGAAAGGAGGGTATGGTACGGGCAGGCGCTGGAACTGAGGTGCAGCTGCTCTCTATAAAAGCACTCCTCCCTCTAGTGGACAAAATCTGATGAGGTGCTTTGTTTGTCTTTCGACTTCTTGTTGTTCTGTAAAAGTGAAGTGACGCTGACAGTGTCCCCTAATGGATTACTGAACGCGATAAATAAGTAATTCTTCTGGCAGATGATCTTGAAATGAAAGATGGTGCAATGGTGCACTTATATTGCCATGGGACCGCTCGGTATGCTGTCATTGCCTTGCTTTTCTGTCCTTGTATGCTAGCTTCCTCCAAATTGATTGTAGGGCTTGGGTAAAAGTAGATTTATCCTCCCTGCAAACTCATCAGTTAGCTTTTCCAATTAGTTACAGGATTAAGGGAGGCTTCCCGGTCTCAACTGGACCTAATTCAATTCCAGCTTTGCTCCTCTGAGCTATTTGGTTCATTTTAACTAGAAAAATGAGAGTACAGATATGATCCCTACCAGAGTTCTTGTTCACCTTAGCACTCACATATGAAATCAAGTTAGTTAGATCCCTCTTGTATGCCTTATTAGCATTTGTCCTCATAATGCAAACTTTGTGATGAAGGGATCAGGCCCGGAATATGTCTACTGGCAGTGGGTCGCTTTGTTCTGGCAGAGACATTAGTGCTATTTCATTTGAGGTGGAACGCTGCATGATTTGCACCAATGTGCAAATGTGATAAAATGAACTTTGGTGTGAATGTTACTGGTAAACACAAACAGGACATGCTCAACTGGAATGAAAATATCTTGCCATAATGGTGGCATGCAAAGCTTGAATTGGAGTCTGATCTTGTAATTTGTGATTCGTCCGTCACTTATAGGTCAGGGATGCCAAAAGAATGCAGATTTTGCTCTTTCTCAACCACCAAGAGTTCTCAACAGTTCAATCCTATTTTCATTCTTTATCCTCCTTTTAACCTCCTCCAGCTTTCTATTGGCCTCTTGGCTGCTTACTGCTTGGGTCTGTGCAAGGTTTTACATATCAAGTCATGTCTCTTGTGTTTGGCATCGCCCATCGTCGAGTGCCAGAGAAGCGCCTGCAAACACAGTCTATTTTTATGACCATATGGCAGTTGTTGAGACACTGCTGTGGAATGCAGATGTTCTGACAATGTGTGCTTTGTACTCGCTGTGAGACAAAGATCCCTCTCTCGGTGTGAGGTGTTATTCCCACATTGCACTAAAAGCAGCCCACAATTATGGATCAGGATCTCATTACACAACTAATCATCCAGTATGTTGCGTCCTTCACTCTCTCCAGGCTCTGCCAGATACTGTGAATGCATTTTGAAGGTCTGGATCCTGTGTTTTTGATGTTGCTCCTTATTTCTGCTGCCTGTCACAATCATTCACGTTGAAAACCTTTGAATCTTGCCTGAAAATTGGGATGTTAAGAAATTGCTTTCTGATTCCTTTCCGCTGGCTTGTTTTTATGTGTATTAGCCAAAGTCCACTGAAGTCATCACTGTCTAACATTTCCAATGACTATGTGACCTTTCTCCGTTATGCAGCCTCTCACACGGCTACGGCCCAATCCATCAGGTTAATGGTGTTTTATAGAGGCATTCCCTCTGGTGGCCAGAGTGAACATGGTTTACCACAGTCTAGGTTTTAGGGTTTTTTTTTCTACAGCCCAGCAAATTCTAATAGCTTTGGGTTCTCAGTATTAGGTGCTCATCCATTAGAAACGGGTTTCCAAAGCAAATAGTACGTCCAAACTAATTACAGAGGTTTCTGTAAAGCTTGGTTGTAGCGAGGTTACTTTTTACTCCTTATACTCACTATACTTAAGGGACATTCCAGCCAATATAAAAATGCAGCCATCACTAAATTATATTTTTAGACTTCTACTGTTCTACAGTGGTGCTGCTGTAGTGATTTAAACACTAGAATAAAACTCTTTCTGATTATATATCTTGATACTCTTTGATATAAATGCTTTGCCTGATCAGATAGTGTAAATGGTCTGGAAAGAACCTTTAAATTACCTAAGAACATTTTCTGTATGAACATTTAAGCATTTTTCAAACATATGCCAAAAACCATTCTGACAACAGTTTACTTAACATTGACATAACCATGCAGTAAACATATTGGGCCAAATGCCAGATGCTGTTATTAGTTGTCAAGACAAATTTTGATTAATTATGAAACATGTTAGAATTAATGGTGATTGTTTCATAATCTTTGATGGTTCATCTGTCATATTGTAAGTAGAGTCTTACTCTGGTTACTGTAGGAAGCTAAATATATAATATCTTTGCAGGTATATAACTGGGAAAGGTTCTCACTGGGGTGCTGCTAGAAATTTGGGACTTATGAAAGAATATAATATTAGGCCCCCAAATATTATATAATATTCTTTTTAAATGGTGATCTCTGAAGACCATCTGCCTCTGGAATCCTAACACCCACAAATGCATGCGCGCACACACACACACACACACACACACACACACACACACACACACACACACACACACACACACACACACA
>JBBPCW010000147.1:6576468-6588262 GCA_037974425.1 Phenacogrammus interruptus | reverse complement strand
CACACACACACACACACACACACACACACACACACACACACACACACACACACACACACACACACACACACATTTAGTATCATTGCTGTGTTGAGAATCTGTTCAGTGTAAAATTCCTAGATAAAGGAAAAGATAAAGTAGAGGGTGGCGGATAAATTGTGCATTTTTGAGGATTAAATCTATTCGTCTTTAAGTTGACTGGGGCTTGCACTGTGCTTTTGTTGGTCCCATCATACCAGCGATGTGGCAGACAGGTGAGAGAGGACAGAGCAAGCTGATACCTTAATTGGGTGGTGTTGAGGTGCCCAGGTGGTTCTGTGTAGCGGCAGGGCTGAGATGCCGGCTAGAGGGCTGACACCTGACTTGGTGAAGGGCTGAGACAGGACACAGTTGGGCGATAATTGACTCAGGTAGGCCTGACATTTGGCATGGGCAGATAAGGCTTGGAACTGAGTAGACTGGAACTGAGTATACTAAACCCTGCTGTTTTTCTGCTAGGTGTATACTGGATTGGGCTATTTAGCAAGCAGCTTCCTGAAGACTTCACCACCTCTGGTTCATGTCTGAAACTGACCAAAAACAGACAGTTTCTATATATGTTGTGTGCCATTGTGTATGTGTACATTTGGCAAAAAGGACTGAGTTTGAGGGTTGCAGAATGGCAGAATTTAAGTTTAATGAATGTTTTCATGTCAAGGCTGAGCACCACAGCTGCCTGTCTTTTCCAATAAACTGCTCATAGTCCGTAGCTCATAGCATCTCTCTGAGGGGACTGAAAATGCCTTGAATGCAGAACCCTACAGAAGGGTGTCAGGAAGACACTCCAGGAAACGATTTTGCAATGTTCACACATAATTTCACACCATGCAAACGTTATAAATGATGTACAGAGATTGTGGACACAAGTAACAACAAAATAACAAAATCCCCTTTCTCCCCTCCACCCCACCCCTTGATTTTACCACACTTCATTCTATCTATTCAAAAAGATAAAATAAATAATATATTGGAGCCACCCTGCAACCACCATTTTGTTTTGATACTGAAGAAGAGTGGGACATCAGACCTTCACCAAATTCAGGAGCTGTCTTTGCTCCTAAACAAGCTTCTCAGTCAGCAGCGAGGTGACGATAAGGATGGAAATCACCAAGCTGTACTGAACACTAGCCCTTCAGCTGGTGGCCTAGAGGTTAGGGTGTTCGGCCTGTGATCAGAAAGTCATGGGTTCAAATCCCTAGACTGCTAGTGGCACCTCTGAGATTCCCTTGAGCAAGATACTGAGCAAGCCCACTGCTTCACTTGGTGAATGGGTTAAATGCTGAGGAAGAATGCTGTCCAGACTCTGTGCTGTGGTTTGTTCATGTATGACAGAATAGTCACTTTCACTTTAGGACTGGAGTTGGGGAACCCTGCTGTAAAGGAAGAATTCAGTCAATAATCCAGCAGTCGTGACCATTATTCAAATCAACAACAGCATGTATGGCTGAACTGTTCTTAGTTGGCTAATGTTGCTGCGTAATAACCCTGATCATATTCCACTGAAAGCATACCGCTGTTATCTGTCTTTCAGTGCAAAAGTTCTTCTAGCCACCTTGCTGAAACAACAGGAAAAAAATGGGATTCTCATTCACCCGCTGTAAATCAGGCCCCTGGAGAGTGTTTGTCATTGCTTATCTGGAGCTCTCGCAGTGGTGCTAGAAATGAGGCCCCTCCAGTAAATGGCCTACGTGTATAATGGTGTACGTTCTTCACCTTCCTTTTATCTCGAGGATATTATGGAGGCGCTGAGATCAATAGTTACCGATGCATCTTCAGTAAGCACGCTCTTTATGGCTGTTTTTGTTTAACACCTACTCAGAGTTCTGCTCAGGCCTGCGTGCTGCCTGGTGCTTAAGAGCTGCATCATATCTGGAAGACAAAGGCATTTGTGCTTGACAGGTGTGAGCTGGTCATGGCTAAGTGTTTACACCTCCTCTGAAGAGAAGTCACATTCTGTGCGCTCTATTGCAAGGATGCAGCGTGTGAAAAGCACCCGCACTGGCAGAGCACACTAAAGATGAGTCACAAAATCTGGCCTAATCACACATGCATGCATATGTAAGTGTGGGTGTGTTATGTGGGACATATATGGGACTGTAGATGCTGCATATGCATAATCCATGTCAATTAACAAGCATATTTCATCTGTGTTGGACATACCGTATAATAGTGAAGTACACTACAATCTTAGGTATATGAATTTTTAGCACATGTTACTTTTTACAGTCTATCATGAACCAAGGTTTCTTGTATCCAGTTTCCTACAACTGTATATCAAAGCCAAGTCCCACTTAGAAACCTCTATTTCTAAAAGTGTCTGGAAAAATTTAACTTAATAGATCCAACTGATTCGATGGCTCTCTTGAAACCCTTTGTATGCTATTATACGAAACTCAAAATTGCCTTTTGGTCCTTTCCAGTCGTGTGCCATTGTTAAAGTTTTTATATCACTACTCCTAATCTTTGGTCATGGTGTGCAATATTATTTAATAGATTTAATTATATTAACATTTAACATTATCTCTTAAGAGGTAAATTACATGTTGGTGGTTGTGCTGTATTGATGGCTACATGCTTGTTATGTGTAAAATTATTAAATAGGCCTAATTTCATTAAGCACTGAAGACACTTTTGCTCTGAATGCATGCGGGTCCCTACCATACAGAGCAAAAGAGGCACAGTTCAAAACTCTGCCTCCCGTAACATGTAAAGTGGACTCACCAATATTTTCTGGTTCAGATTAATGACCATGCCATTTCTTTACGATTGTGTTGGGACCAACGCTGAAGCAGTTTACTTTTCTCACCTTACTATGTCATATCTATTGAGAATGATATTTCACCAGAGGCACCCCTAATGGGAAAATCAATGAAGGGTATTCTGTCTGAAGAAATGGTCAATGTCTAAATTCTTTCATGCCCAAAAGACCATCTGTTTCACTATGGTGTGGTATATGGGACTGTGTATTACAAATATGTGCTAATTACCCTTTTCTCACTATCTCTAGGCCTTGAATCCATTAGATTATACCTGCTGTCCCCAATATCCCCCCCGGTGTGCCCCATCACGGGAAAAAATGCCAGACTCCTATTTGAGGGAAAATAAATAATTAAACATAAATAAATAAATAAACAAACAAACAACTACTCTCTCTACATGAAACAGTGGCATAAGAGTGGAGATGAAGGCCTGCACTAAAAATCTCTGTGATGGGAATTTAATTCTGTCAGCCATTGTGTGGGGAAATAAGTGATCTTCAGTCACACTGGCTTACCAAATAACCTGATTAGTGTGTCGTTGTTATCGAGCTTCCCATTAGAAAACAACAGGGAGGGCCATTTTGTGTTCATTATCGCAGCCACTGTTTGGAGGCATGCAAGCTGCTGTTATAACATAGCCCCTATATCAGCTGCGTGGTGGCTCCAACCATCAATCACCTGGTATGGCAAATTTAAAGGTGAGCACGAGCCTTCAAATGAAGATACATGTAGTCGGAAACGGAAACGAGTCAATTTCCGGCAGAAATGCTGCACAAGCTGTGTTATTTTCAGGCTGAAACTGGATCTGCCCTGACCGTTTGACTCTAGCTGTCCTTCTGAGAGGTGCCTGACAATTAAGAAGAAATTCAGAGTTGTAACAGGCAGCACATGTGTGTCATTTTTGAACAAGAGGAACAGAAATTGGTATACCATAATTTAAGGCTCTGAAACACTATCACTGTGCTTCTGTCAAACATGTTTCATCAGGGATTTTTTTAGCCTGCAACACTGTCACGTTCTGATCATGTGTTAGGATTCCTCACTGCTGACTTTAATCACAGCATGTAGGCGGCAGCATGGCAAAAGGTGGAACAGTCACAGTATTGTGACACAGTATCAGTGAAAACTTGCATCTCATCTAGTCTGGAGGAGGAAAAACAAGAAATTTTACAAATGCCCATATGTCTGTGATTATCAGTAATGCTTTTAGGACATAAAGGGGATCACTCAGTTGGTTAACAGGTTAAAAGCTTAACTTGAGAAGAACTATTTGGGTTTTATTTCATAGATTTGGTGGGAAATGCAAACATAGAAGATGCAGAATTCTGATATACTGTACAGTCAAACGGAAACAGTTCCTGAACTGTGGTGTAGGATCGAGCCATGAGGGTCTAACTGGTCAGTGTCCTCTAAAGTGGTACAGGATCAGGCTGGGCTTAAGTGGTGAGAGGAAAACTGATAATCAGGTAAGCAGGAGAAACCACAACAAAAGCAGAAAGAAGCAGGGGGAGAAGGAAGTGCCAGGATCAGATCTCCAGTGACCAGGATGTTGATAGACACATGAGACCTGCCTGCGACAGTAAAGACCGCCACCCCTGCAAAACAGTGGGCGGAGAAAAGGGCTGTTCACCACACAAAGAACCTGATATGCTGAGGGCGCTACCGGGAGGATAGTCCCTGGGGTGAGGAGTGGGGCAAGGTGTGAGGCGATCTGGCCATGCTGTATGGAATTTGTGATGAGTTCCTGCCTGAGGATGTCCTGGGCCTGGACCCACTGCTGCTCCTTGGGGTTGTACCCCTTCCAGTCTATCAGATATTGCAGGCCACCCCACCACCGGCTTGAGTCCTGGAGCTAACTCACTCAGTAAGCAGGGCCTAGTCCTGATTCCACTGCCTCTGGTAGGACCAGCTGAGCCAACCCCCATTCCCATCCGCCCAAAGACACAGAAAACATGCATGGGGTGGGCGCGGGGGCTTTAAAAGTTACAATGGATTTAGTGTTAAAGGGTCCTATGAGTCTACAAATGAGTTTGGAGCTGGGGAGACCTAAGTTAAAATCCTGGGTTGATTTCCACAACTGTCACCAAGCTGGTTTGCCATCTCTCCCCTGTGCCAGTCAGCTTGTGCTTAGAACTGACAAACTGCTTGCCTGATGGATTCCCTGTAAAACTGCAAGCAATGTTAAATGTTTCAGGATTCAAATGTCTCTATGTAGGCAGGAGCTATATAATATTAAACCCAGTGAGGAGAAGGGAACCACTGTTAACTTGATGTACATTTTTATACCTAACAACCACACATTAGCATTCTCATAGCAGGGCATAAAAAGAGGTTATACATATACACGATATAAAAAAAAACACATAAAATGAAATGACTAGTATATCCTGGTACATTATTTTAATGTTGGTACAAACAAATACCGTGCTTTTTCATGCTTTGTTTTATTGTTGTACAGCTGGTTTAATGTTAGCGGTTTTGGGCACTTTTAACAGCTCTTGGTAAAGGTCACAGTGCTTGGTGGCAACTCTCAACTAATTGTATTTAGCAGCATTTTCAGCTGCATCCATGATGTTTTCCAAGTGCTCTGAGACACATTTTTATAAATTTGTCCAACAGACATCATTATTAGTACTATTTCTTGGATTCAGATACAAGCCAGAGGATTGGCTTGATTACAGAAATGGGCTTGAGATGCTAGTACAGCCCACAGCATTTTAGCTGTGCTAATTTAAATAACAAATGCTCAACATTTCAACCAAGTGAAAATGACATAATGCTAACCAGTGATTGCATTTTGCAGACAAATGATTTGATCTGGGAAGCAAGCAAAGCCTGAAAAGTCTAAAGTGATAGGCAAGTAAAGTTCAAAGTCTGGCAGAAGCAATGCAGCTTCATTGCTAACTCGACTAAATAAGTAACTCTGGCTAATGTTAGACAGCCCCAGAAACTTACTTGAATATATATTCCCCTAAGTGACTAATATGTTGGCATGTTGGACACTGAAGAAAATATCCTTGTGCAAAGAACGTCTTAATCAGCAACTGACGGGGCACTTAATTAGGCAGTCAGCCTTGGTTACTCATCCAGTGCCAAACCTGCATTCTTCCATTGCCTCTCTTTACACTACTTATCTTTTTATCACAGTCATATCACCTGACAGATAAGCCTTTTCTCAGTCTATTTGAGTCAATGTTATCTCTGAGGATACAAATACCCATTCATAAACAACAAACATCAAAATTCAATCAAATGCATTAATTGTTAAAAACAAATTACAATATCTACTCTTACTTTTAAGTTTCAAATCTTGGTGTTTACATTTTTCTTAAAAAATGTTTTTATGTAACTCACCTCACCTGTGGATTTCAAGATGATGGGCATGTGAAATGAGTGGATAGCCAGCATTGTATAACATTTAGCATAATAATAGTAAAGGTTGTGGTTTAGCAAGGCAATATATGCTAGCAAGCTTGCTTATTTGCTAACCACCTGAAACACAATGGCAAATAGTTATATCATGTAGCTCAGCTTCCAAACTGAACAACCGAGGTGAGGTTTTGCATGCAAAATTGACCTCATTGCTACCATGTAAAACTCTTTAGCCTAATTAATCCATTTGAAACTGATACGATTTCACTCATTCCTGCATTTCTCATGCATTGGTTGCCTGTAACTTTCACGGGAGGGGTGGCTAAACCCCAACCCGGAGCTACCTCGGAGATTCAGAACTGGATAACAGGCTCAGAAAGGAGGCTCTCATAGTGAGGCAATGGACACATGAGTGAGGCTAACACAAACAGCACTTTAAATAGCAACAGAAATCAGAACAAAAACACAGGACAGGTGGAATCTCGCTCATGTGACAAACCCAGACATGTGACCAAAGCAAAAACCCCAGAAAACTTTTTAAAATAAAAGCCCCCCAGAACACAGAACTGAAACAGAACAAAAACAGACTTGAAACCAGACTTGAGCTAGCTCCACCGCGGGGTGGAGGTAGCTCAGTGGGTAGGATACTTGCCTCGGGACCAAAAGGTTATGGGTTCGAATCCTACCTTCAGCCCCACCATTGGGTTCCTGAGCAAGACCCTTAACTCCAAGTTGCTCCAGGGAGAGACTGCCCCCTGTAGTTAGGGAATGGAAGTCGCTTTGGATAAAAGCGTCTGATAAATGCTGTGAATGAATGAAACATTAACAAAAAAGCAGTGGCCCTAACCGGCCACTGACCGGACCGTGACAGTAACCTGCTGTAAGAATGCTCAACATGCCCTTGTAATGAAGTGTTGAGAGCAAAAACTGTCATAACAACAACAAAAAAAATGACAGCAAAAACAAATGAGCACAAATATTTGAATACAAATACTTTATGGAAGGAAGAAATTGGAGAAAAAATGAATACAAAGAATAATGGAAATATTCGGATCAATTCATTGTTTTTGCTTCTTTGAATAATGCATTTATATTCAGGAACACCCATACTCCACCCTTCCCACACAATGGCTGCCCTTCATCACTGCCCGCCAGCGTTAACCTGTATTTTCCCCCCCATGGTTCTGCACTTCCGCAGCCTGTCCACCAAAGCCCTCAGCTCAGCTGCGATTCTCCACACCCTTTGATCCGTGTCATTCTCCTGCCAAGATGCTTCGGTCTGCCTCATCCGCCTCTCCAAGCAGCGCCGTGGTGATGGCCTGATCCCGATGAAAGGAAATTGGAAAAAAGCTCAGCCAACCGAATTAGGCCCCCGAGCCTGTGTCAGCCCATAACTACACTATTGATCTCTCACTGTGTCAGGGAAATGAAGAGAGGTGCAATTAGGCACTGAGGCACTAATCAGTGCTGGGGTTGCCATTCAAAATAGGCCCAATTCTACAGTGGGTCTCCTGACAACATTATTAGCGAGAGACGTACAGAAGCAGTCAAGGAAAATTACCAGTAGACGCAAAGTGGTTCAACTGGTCAATTGCTGTCATCAGAGTAACATTAGGACTGAAATGATTGTTTCAGCTAAGTGGAAGTCAATCATTTGTGTGCCTGGGTGTCAAGAAACATATGGGAAGCCCCCGCCTTATTATGATATTAGCACCAGGAAGAATTAACGTTGGGAACATATGGAGAGGTGTGCTAGCCAAAAAGTGGCATTGCTGAATAACTGTCCTACGACAAGCCAAATTTTAACAAAGCGCCTTTTGGAAATGAACAAAAATACCACAGACTGTGGTGCTCAAGTTCCATTACACTTACCCTCATTCCTTGCCACCGACCGCTAATCAGACAATAAATCAAATGTTTACCAAACTGTATGTTCCCTCCATCGCCGGTGCAGCAGAAGACACCATCAATTGTGAGCATGATTAATGAACACAGCCATTCCAGTTGCTTGTGATCTCTCAGGGGAGAGACATTTCCAAAATGAATTATTGCAGATTAAATCAATTGCAAGTCCTAAATGCTTAAAATAGAGCTGGAGACAGGCAGACTTTTCACAGACGTTACTTACTAAAACTGGTACTTAGCAATGTGATCGAGTCCAAGCCTGAGCTTGGAATGCTCTATTTGAGAACTGTGGTGCTAGCATCTGAGGTCTGATTTTTTTCCCATGGTGTAAAATAGCAACTGCCAACATTACAGTGAACTAACTGTACAAGAGAAGGCAATGTCCTTTTCAGAACCTTTATGGAAATCAACAGTAGCATATGTATGTAAATCCAGAAGAATATGTTTTTAGCTCTTATGCTAATTATTGAAGCTTGGAAATGTCAACCCTCCCAGTTTATCGCTTTAGGTTTGCCCCGTGGCTCCGAAACATTGTTACATCTCCCCACATTCTTCAGATTGATCCCGGGGATGAAAGTGTCTTAATATAGACATCATATATCTTGTAAAGCTTGGGGAAGAGACTCTCATGATTTACTCTCAAAATAAAGAATGCAAACAATTACTGCAAAAAGTTTATAAACATGTATACAGGCACAGTAGATACTTTTTTAAAACCGATGCCTGCTTTTATGCAGTAGAACACGAGAGGGACTGTGTTATTACAAAAAACATGCAGGCCAGAATTAAAGGCAAGTACCATAGATCATCACAGCCATGATGTTATTTCTGAAAGTGCATGGCCGAGTGTTCAAATGGTTTTACACAGCAGTTCTACAAAATAGCATTTGTAGGTTTATAGTTTTTTTTCATATTGTTGTAAAAAGTAGAGCATTTTATGTTAGATAGAGCTTTAAAATTGTTGTATTGGAAAATTCAGTTCAGCCTTTTCAGTTTTTACCAAGTTTATCTGAATGTGGTTCAGTCAGTCTTATCCAATCAGATTGCTCCATCACATCTGACTGCTATTCATAAGCAGGCCATTGGATGCCTTAAAATATGAGAAAGGATATACATACAGCAAGTGTTAAGGCTTTGTCAAAATTGTGAATAGACAAAACCTTGAAGAAAAAAAATGTGTACTGCACAATCATTTTCCAGTATTAAGAGAAAAATAAAATGGACTCAATTTTTTTTTTACTAAAAAAAATGGAAATATGTTACAAGCATTGCCCATGTTAATCGACTGTGCACTGTAGATATAGCAGTTGGAGAATTTGCTGATGTATTCCTTTATTTGGAGATCCATATCCATATGCTGCCTTCATGTTATATTTAATGCATGAACCACTTTTAGGCCTGTCATGTTTATATGACTTAACTACTGGCAACACTTTTCAGTATTGCATAGCAACTAAGATTTTCAGTCAATAGCAAGCTCAAAGTCTGAAACGCATACGAGCTGGCAAAACAATCCTTCCCTCAGTGTTTGTTAGGCAGACTAGTACATAAGGCTGATTTGCCTTGAGGGGAATTCTGCCATTAACACAGTTATTTCCACTCTGACAGGATCCAATGATGCTCTTTGACACAGCCCTTGAGAATTCTATACTAAACAAGCACACGGCACATCCAGAGCACTTTCTGGCCTCATATTTGATGTCTCTCTCTTTACAACTTTTATTTGTATCTTATTCCTAGTAATTCTGTCGAATGTATACAATTCTGGGGAAAAAAACAACTGCAAAAATGTTCAGTTTCTCAGGTTTTTATAGGTGCAAGTATTGAATTCAACAGCTTTGACTTAGTTTTTAAGCACTGCTGAAAAGGTTTCTCCTAATTTCCAAATGAAATTATTGTTCTTTAAAGCATTATATATGTATATTTATGTGTATATATATATATATATTATCAGTTAACATTCGCAGCATGCGTTAGCATTAGCAGCGTGCGGCAGCCAAAACAAAGACGCGTACACAAAAGAAATGTTGAAATAACTCTCCCCACCCTTCAGCTAAGTAATACTGAATAAACTGAATAAACTAAATAAACACCACCACTTTGGGGTAAAATTAAACCATGGGCTCGATCCAGTCTTTCTCTGTTCTTCACTCTCTCATTCTTTCCTTTCTCTCCTCTCCCTTCTGTGTGTATTAATAAGAATCCTGGTTCCTCCCCTGATGTTATTCACCTGTTCCCCCTGATCAGTGGAGAAGTCTTATGTTCTGTAAGCCTCCTCTGCCCTCAATATACACACGGCGTATAATATTCATTATTAATTAAGTTGCGAATACCCAGCATTGTATAAAAAACACAGCTATTGTCTCTCATTTCTGAGCAGCGATGAACTGAGAGTGCTGGAGTACACTCAGATGCGAACTTCATTGAAATTCGCATGAAACCTGAAATCTCCACGGATTGTTTTTTTGTTTTTTTTGGGCTGTGTATAAAGATGAAAAGAGACTCTGATCTGACCCAAGGAAGCGTGCAAGCATGAGGTAGTAGATGAAGAACAAACCAGAGAGAGTGAACGACTCTCTCAGAGCACCATCACCCAGTCAGAAACATAAACTTACGTTGGCCTTTGGCTTTTCTCTGTGTTGTATTTTCCAGTGCTGCCAAGTCACACATGTGGAAATCCAGGCCTCATACCTCGAGGAATCATTCACGGGACGAGGTACAACATTGGGGATAAAATCCGCTACAGCTGCGTAATGGGATATATACTAGAGGGTCACGCCGTGCTTACGTGCATCGTGAGCCCTGGGAGTGGTGCGTCATGGGACTTTCCAGCACCATTTTGTAGAGGTAAGCTAAAACGCTGATGCTTTAACCATACAATGTGAAGGAAAAACTAACAGAAAATGGTATTTATTCATTATTTAACAATTCATTATGAAACAGTTAATACGTATTATAATTTTGGTTTGCTACTTTTGATGGGGCTGCCATATTGTAACAGCATGTGACAGCGGGACTGCTGACAGATATGTTGCTTAATACCTGTATCCAATAGAAGTGCATTAATTTTTTGCATTGAAATATACTGCTGCCATATGGCAACTTTTATATTCTGTTGTTTTATGTAGAGCTCATAAAAGCTAAACTAGTTTTATCTATGATGGAATAATCTTAACATTTTCATTTTTTCTTACAGACATGTTTATATGAATATTATATACAGTCTTTGCGAGGGCTTAGAGAACTGGCATCACCTCACATGTGATGTGAGTTTAAGGAAAAATGTAGAACGGATAAAAATACAGTAATCCCCCACTTTTCGTGGGGGTTACGTTCCAAGAGCACCTGCGTATAGTGAAAAACCATGTTGTTGTGTTTTGGTAAAAAAAAAAAAAAATAGCCTAAAAATTAGTGGTGGGCATAGATTATTTTTTTTAATCTAGATTAATCTCACTGTAATCTTTTAATTAATCTAAATTAATATAGATTAAAATGGCTCATTCTGCCAAAACCATTCAGTATATGTGTGCTACCCAAATAATGACTAAAAGTAAGTCTTTGAGAACGGGTTTCACAGCATGGGCATCGTTAGGTCTATTTTGGGGGGTCTGAAGTAAATACATAGTAATTATTCTACTATTATTAAATTATATATCCAAACATTTCATACAAGATATCACTGAGCGCAGATACGCACTTTACAAATAGAAACAAGACTA
>JBBPCW010000147.1:6440818-6453336 GCA_037974425.1 Phenacogrammus interruptus | reverse complement strand
GGACCCTCTTTTTTGCACAAATTGCCTAAAGCTATTTTTCATTCCTTTGGAATGTGGTTCATTTCTCTCTCTCTCTCTCTCTCTCTCTCTCTCTCTCTCTCTCTCTCTCCCCGCCCCTCTATAATGCCTATTTTTCACTTCACTCTTTCTTTCCTCTAACCTATTCTCTCTTCCTCTTTCTCTTTTCCACTTCACCTTATATAAGATTCTCTCTCCCTTCCTCTCTTCTTCTTTCAGTTTTTTCATTTCTCATCCCTCCGTCTGTCCTTATTAATGCTTCTCTGACCTCCTCTCTACTTTCGTCCTTTTCTTTACTTCACATCTCTATTCAGCTCACCCCTTCTCTGTCGCTGTCTCTGTCTCTGTCTCTCTTTCTCTCTCTCTCTTCCTAGTTCCCTGCTTTTAGTCTCACCTTTTTTCCTCCCTTCCTCTCGTTTTCTCTTTATTGTTTTTCTCTTGCTCCTTTATGCTTTCTTCCTCCCATCCAGTTTTCTTTTCACATCTTTAGCATTCTCTCTCTCTTGCTGTTTTTTGTTTTCTCCTGTTTTGTTTTCTCTCCTTCAGTTTTTCTTTATCTTTCTAATCACACTATCTGTCTTTACATCTTTCTCTAAATGTTCTATCTTACTCCTTATTTATTTTTAAGTTTTCTCATTCTTTTCAACATTCTCTTTACCCATCTATTTTTCTCTTTTTCACCTATGCCTGCCCTTGCTGGCCGCAGCAACTTCTGATTAGTGCTATTTAAGATCAAGCTGTCTTTAATTAAAATACAGGTATTAGTGCTCTAACGTTTTTCTCTTGTACCGCTTGGCCACAGTTGAGCAGGAGTATGTGGGTGGGTGTGGTGCTTTAACATATGCAGTGGTGATTATTTCTTGTAAGTGCCCTTAGTGGATCTCACCAATGCTCTTTGAGCGCTGATTGCTTTAGTGCAATTATTCATTTG
The DNA here is from genome assembly GCA_037974425.1 of Phenacogrammus interruptus. NCBI lineage: Eukaryota > Metazoa > Chordata > Actinopteri > Characiformes > Alestidae > Phenacogrammus > Phenacogrammus interruptus. The sequence continues at coordinate 6,452,387 of JBBPCW010000147.1, read as the reverse complement.
TATGGTTGTGTTTTTTCCTCCTTGCTCCTGCAGAAAAGCCGAGGGAAGCATGCTTTGACCCTGGAAACATTATGAATGGAACCCGGACTGGAATGGACTACAAACTCGGATCCACTGTCACATACCAGTGTGACTCAGGATACACCACTGTGGGCCCAGCCACGCTGACCTGCATCATCGGAGCTGATGGAAAACCTGTGTGGGACAAAGCTCTTCCTACATGCAAAGGTAGGAGCAGTGTGATTTACTGGACAAACCAGTTCGAAAGAGCCAAAACACCACCATTTAGGTATAACAACTGTGTTGAGAACTATCCACTGCCCAAATGATATATGCCTCACAGCCCTGTGATCAGAAACCAACCAGGGCTGAATAAGGTAGAGCAGGGATTCCCAATCCCAGTTCTGGTGACCTCACATTAGAGGGGGTCCTTGGGTGTCTCTCGACAGACAGACGCTCACTCCCATAACAACTTTTTTTTTCGAAATTGAGATGTGAGTGTTTCGACTTATGCCGTTGGCGTCGTACTTACAGACTACGCGAATTAACTAGTTTGGTTGCGTGCGACAGAAGAATATGTAGAATATGTCGAAATTTTTTTGTTCTAGATTATGATTTTATAACTGTGTTAGAATAAGTTAGTAACTGAGGGTGTGTAACAACGTAAACCAAAAATTGGGTTACATCACTGTTGTAGCAACGGATCTGTATCTTAACTTGAGGACCCCTGTATACACATTTTTGACCAGTGGTTAGAAATAGAAAGCAGGATTTTGTTAATAAAGGGGATTATGTGTGTACACAAGGCAATTGATCTTATCTAGATGAATATGACTCCAAAATCCAGTTGTCACATTCCAGACTTTATTTCTTTTGCAACTTTTTTGGGTTTTCAACTCTTTGATCCACCTTAATTTTTGCGTCCTTTCATTTCACGGAGGCAGATACAAGGCATCGACTATTGCTAATTTGATTAAGCGCTCCATCATCTGGAGAAGCCCACAGCAGCCTCCTTATCAAAGACAGTATTTGTTTTCATTTGTTTTTGTCATCCTGAGAGATAATTGATTTACCCCTTGGTTCCATGCATTGTTCTGTTCTTTCGCTGTGCCAATAGCGTTATTTATTGGCTTTAGCGAGTGCGTTCAAGCGCAGCCTCTATTGGCTTACACAGGGGGAGCCAGACAGTGGCCTTAAAAAGCCTAGGACTGAGCTCTTTTGTGCCCTATTGACAGGTGAGACAGCTCAAGGGGTGACAAGTGACACTCACAAGTGACCCTCTCACTCAGACATTATCTCCACAGCCGTCCCCCCATTCCCGGTTCTTACCCTGCACTTTTCTCTGACACACTCTGTGCCATTCTCTTCAATTCTTTTTTTCCATCTCACGCGTCAGAGTATGCCAGATCAATGCCCAGCTTAGCTGCTTTTACTGCCTAATACTCACATACACAAACACACCAAAAGAACCCTATAATTCAAAGATATGACAGCTCCTTTGTTGTAGAGACCTAGTCTCCTAAATGTTTTTATCTCTCATATTCAGTGCCCACAGTTAAAAGTATATGCTTTGTCCATCAAAAGTTAGTTTGTAGTCTTGAAAACCACTTTTATTATATTGTTTATGTTTTGAACTTGCCTGTCCAATATATGGACAAAAGTATTGGTTCACCAACATGGACTTTAAGGATACTGAATTTAAATACATAAACTTTAATATGAATTTGGCCCCCCTTTGCAGCTATAACAGCTTCTATTTTTCTTGAAATATTTCAGAGTTTCTGTGGGAATTTGTGTCTATTCATTCTGTAGAGCATTTATGATTGGACGAGAAGGCATGGCTCACAATCTCTGTTCCAGTTCATTCAAAAGGTTTTGGATGGGGTTGATGGCAGGGCTCTGTGCAGGTCAGTCAAGTTCTTCCACACCGGACTCCTTCAGGCATGTCTTTATGGACCTTGCTTTGTGCACTGGGGCACAGTCTTGTTGGAGTAGAATAGGATCTTCCCCAAACTTTGTGACTGTCATGATTCCCCTTCTCCAAACACAAAGGGCAGGCACATATGCAGACTTCCATGTTCTTGATCATCTTTATTTACATATAACCAACCACCAAAACACTCCAAGGACAGAGGAGGGCTAGGGAAGCGTCCTGTGAGCCCCACCCTGCTGCATCTCACTGAACGACATCCTGACCGGTGCTTTGCAGAGCCAGGGTGGCCTGGGTGGGTCCCATGGGATGCCCCCTTTTGGGAGTCCTATTCCTGTTGGGCAGAGCCCCCCTCCAGGAGCCGTCACTGTCCTTGTGGGCGGAGCCCCTTCCGGGGAATCCCTTACTGTCCTTGTAGATAGAGCCCTGTTGGTGGGGTTGAAGGCCCTGTTGGTGGGATAAGAGACCCTACTGCTGGGGTAAGAGGCTCAGCTGCGGGGTCTAGCCTGCCTGCTACAGCCTCTAGCCTGCCTGCTGCTATGATAATATCAGGTAGCCTCTTTTTGGCCTCAGTGACACTAGGAGCCCCCTCTATAATTGGAGCCGGAGCCTCGGCACTGGTATCGGTGGCTGGAGACTTGGTGTTGGCACTAGACACTGGAGCCCCCTTGTAACCTCCTTGCCACTTGGCTCCGTAGCTTCGTGGCTCATGAGTGCAGACTCTAGACTCAGCACCTTCACTTGGCTATCTGACTTGGCAGCTTGGCTTTCAGGCATGGCTGCTTCGCTCTAGGCCATGGGTGCTTTCAGCAACGCATGCCCCAGTGGTAGCACCTGAAGTGCCAGCACATGCAGGGTCTTTGGGCCCTCAGTAGCTAGTATTAGTGACTAGCCAGACTGCTGCCTGAGGGTATGGATCAGGTCCGTGATCACCCCTAGCCTGATCATCAGTGCGGGCTTCCTGGGCTGCCAGTTGCTGCCGGAGCTGCTGCTTGTCGTTTTCTGCTACAGGCTGGTCAGAAAATGTATCTTCTGAAAGCTGCGCTTTAGGCAGGGGCAACGCCTCAAGGGGCCAACATGCTGAGGATCCTCGGACCCAAGGGGGCCTCACATGAGGCTAGCTGTTCCTGCTGGGGGCTTGCCACATGGGGCGAATTGGGCACGAGCCTGGGAGGGAGAGTGCCAGAGGAAGTCACAGACTTCTTGGGCAGCCGATGAGCGGGTTGGGGGTGCGATCTGCGTGAATTGCCCTGCTCCTACGTCTCCAACTCACGGATCTCCCGCCTCACCTTTCAGTGAGTCACAGCGGGAGCCAGCCGCCTACCTGCCACTTCAGAAGCCCTGGTACTCTATCTTGCTTCCCAGCATCTCTGCGATGGGGAAACGACTTCTCTCCATCGGTCCAGCTCGCCTCACTCTCGGTCAACCCCTATACTTCCAGGCACGCAGACCAGAAACAAAACTCAAAAATGTTTTCCAATAGGATCCAGGTGAACATACAAATTCAGTATGGTGGTGGACTGACAACTACTGCCGGCCCCTAAAGAACTTGCTGAGCACACCAGCAGCTGAAACAAATAATGACATTAACTCATACCCGGTGTGCTCAGGAAATACATAACAGAACCATGGCGGCCTCAAGTGACCACCCACAGTCACTGTCTCCTGACCATGTCTACAAAGTTGGAAAAATGCTGATGTCCAAAATGTCTTGCATTGCCCTTCACTGGAAGTAAGGAGCCAAGCCCAACTCCTGAGATACAGGTGTGTCCCAATACTTATGCCCGTATGTGGATTTTCTTATTAACAGCTGATTTTAGAACTGTGCTGTAAATGATCATTTATCAGTGAACATGAAAATCCTGTCAGTTTTACAGTAAGGGTCAAGAAAAGACAGTGTAAGACACACAGTACGCCTCAGTTTTTAAGACATTAATGATGTTGACATCTTTAAGGAATCAAAGATCATTGAAAATATTTTTAACAATAAAAAAAGTTTTGATTTGCATGTTATAATTTATTGGCCAACAAATGAATGAATAGAACATTGTAGAGAAAAAATGATCCCAGCTAGTTTAGTGATATCATTGACTTTTGTTGTATGTTTGCCCACTAAAAATGGATTTTGAATAGCTTGTCATTTTTCAGTGGCGATATCTTAACCCTCACAGCAAGCCTCCTATTACCCTGCTGTGTGCGCGCCTTACCTCATAAAGCCGGCGTGTTTGGAGAACACAACAGGGTTATGCTGCTCTACACGGTGCCACGGTGCTAATATATTTAGCATTGCGAACACCATTGACCCCAATCTGTGGGTCAAGCAGGGCGGATTCCAGCAGGCGCCGGTTGCATGACCTCTTTTGACAATGCTGCAATGTCGATGCTTTACCAAGGCGCTGCCTCATTTGTACACTCTGGCAGTGTTTGAGCATTTGTCCTCACTGATGGAGTGCCTGGCACCTTGCCGTCCTAGGCTTCCATTCACATGTCACCGCGGCGGAGACGTAGTTTCATCCACGGGGTGTTTATGAGGCAAGCTTTCTGGGCAAACACTTGGAGTTTTGTCATATAGTATGTGATGTATCATTCTTGAGGGAACTAGCCCAAGAAAAGCTAGCACTGATGTTAATTGTTGGTATGCAAAAGCTCATGCTCATACAGTCCTCAAGGCTTCTGTTCAGAATAAATCCTTTAGTGACACAACCCCTGGAAAGGCTGGTGAAAATATTAAGAAGCATTAATTTTCCACCATGGTGGTTGACATGACATGATGGAAGACACCTATAATTATTCCACACCAACCCTCCCCACCCCCGTCACCAACCACACACCGCAGTAACAACTTCTGATCTGGAAGGCTTTGCACCAAATGCGGGAACATTGCTGCAAGGATTTGAGTGCATCCAGCCTCAAAGACATTAGTGAGGTCAGATACTGATGCTGAATGATCAGTTTTGGATCGCAAACATCACTCCAGCTCTTCTCAAATGAATTGAATGGAGCTTCCAAAAGAAATTCAGTCTTAGCTCCAGTGCTGTTTTTTTTTTTTATATTTAGCTTATGCTTGGCATTGGGCACAGTGACCTTAGACTCATGCAGCTGCTCTAGGGTGTCCCGTTATGTTGGCAAGGCTTTTCTATGGGGATTATACAATGATTATAAAATGCAGTTCCACTGCGCCACAGCACAGTGCTGAGAGGCTTTAAACCCTTCTATCCAATACTTGGCTTAGGGCATGGTGATCTTTACCTCATGAGCGACTTTTACTGCCAGTGTTTTCTATGGAGATTATTATATAAGTTGTGTGTGTGTGTGTGTGTGTGTGTGTGTGTGTACGCAGTTGGATGAACTACAGTGTTAATCAACATGTTTGTTAAAGTATTTTAGCTATAATGTTTGTCATATTTTATCACTTTTATTATCTCTGTTGCTGTCGCTCTATTGCAAAGCAATGCTCGCATTTTTTAAACTTGTATATTAATATGCGTATACAGTAATCCCCCTCTTTACACGGGGGTTACGTTCTAAGAGCACCCGCATGTTGTGAAAAACTGCGTTGTTGTATTCTGGTAAATAAAAAGTCTAAAAATGCCTATTTTTATAGTGTAAATGCTAAATATGTCCCCTAGACAGGACACAGCTTACTAATATGAAATAAACTGAGATAAGTGTTCTTCTGACTCTGACTCTGACTCTGACTCTGACAACTTTTCAGTGTATTATTGCCACTTCTGAACTGGTGGCGATAATACAGTTCGGTTCTCAGAAAAAATCTGCGAATTCTGATGCGTGTAAAAATGAGGGGTTACTGTATTTATATATATATATATATATTTAATTCACAAGAATAATCTAGAATCAAAATATTTCTATTAACGGAATTCTATCCATATAGATGTGAACATTTCTGATGAAAACTAGCCTGTGAAAATAACTCATCCCGCCTTGAGGACCAGTACTGGCTCAGGTGTTATGAGTAGTCACATGAGGTGTAATGCTGTTGGAGAGTTGGATTGATTTTTCCTCTGGACAGTGTGCAGTTGGCTTGCACTTCATTGCAGTAAGTGGATTATACAGGTGTTTTAGTGTACTTATTTGAGAGGAAAGACATTTTCAGATCAACTGAACTCATTGCACCATACAGTGCCACGGTTTGAGCAGCCTTGAGTCTCTCTGCCCCTGTAGTACACATGATGATGCCATAGTAGGCAAAAAAATCACCCTTGTCCAAGTCAGGCAGGTAAAGGGATTTTTTTATTGTCTATAAATAGCCCATAATTGTTAACAATTTGATTCAATACCAAGAACAAGACTTCTGTATTAAGGCCCAGTGCTCTGTTCTTCCCTTTCTCTATGAGCAATAAGCTACCACACACTAATCTTGCTGCTCTTTATATCACACAGAGTGTGTAGAAGTGAGAATGCTTTGATAAACACCAAACCTGAGTTCAATTCACACTCTGCTTGTAGTAGTTTTCCCCTCTTTTCTATGTGAAAGGGACAAATTGAACTAGGTTACAATATGACTCATCTAGTCATATTTGTCAACCATTAGGGGCCGTTCATATATCGCGTCTTTTGCGCGCGCGAGTCCATTATTTCAAATGTAGACACGCGGCAGCCGCGCTCATAATGGAAGCGACGCGGTCGCGACGTGCAGGCAGTGTGACGCGCCCGTTTTTTTTCAGGCGTGTCCGCGCCTTTGAAAACATCTCAACCTTTCAGAATGCCGCAAGCGCACCGCGGGTCATGTGACAAGATTCAACCAATTAGCTTCCTCGCCTTTTCCGTTACACTGACACCGCAGCAGAAACACGAAGGAGCAGCTCATCATTGTGGTCCTGAGCTTTGTTTATTTCTTTTCTGCGTAAATAAATCGTGTAGCAGAGTTACAACAACGGTTTTTCGTTGGAGGAAATGGAGAGCGCGGCTGATGGTTGCTTAGCAACGACAGACGCTTCCGGAGCGCAAGCACCCGATCGCTTTTGGAAAAATGAGAAAGCGACGCGCCTCGCGCTTTTAGACACGATATGTGAACGCCCCCTTATCGTCAAGATTTTCTGCCTTTTCTAAGTCAATTTCAAGCCAAGTCATTGATTAGCCATTTTGCCACCCCATTCTTGTTTCAATGTATAGTATTTATAATTTATATATCGGTACATAGTTTACTTTTTCAAAAGGGTTTCCATGTTCTCTGCAGAAGCATACATTTCAACACAGCAATACATGTCATACAAAAATCACTCTACAGCAAACAAAACTGCCATTTTCGTATTTTTTTTTCTTTGAAGCACTAGAGATGGCCAATCTGCACAAAATGTTAAACTAATTTGCGATATATATATCGACATTAAACTAACATTGACTGATTTGACCTAAAACTGCCATCAGCCACAAGACACTCACAATGTATATAAAGGAACTTTAATTAAAATGTAATTTTATGTATTTCACGCTGTTGGCAGGAGGTGTAGTGATGGAGGAAAAACATGCAGTGACTGTGGTTCATTGATTTGGACTTAAGGGTTAATTCTTTTAGAGGTCCCTTTTCAGAGATTTTTAATGGAGAAGTAGGAGTCTGGTTGACCCAGGCAACAAAAAGTGCTGATGATTTACTGCAATTTTATATCCAGCCACAATGGTCTTCCTTTATCAAAAGTGCTAGCTTAAAGGAGGACAGGTAATGAACCAAATGGCTTCTTTTGACACTTTCAGCAGAGGTGCATGCTCCTAAACAGACCTTTTGAAAGCCTGGCGGATTTGACAGACGCCCTCCGAAGAGTGGGTGTCCAGTTTAAATTTTCCTGTGTATAGAATAAAAGTGCTCCACTGGCATCAAGGAGCCACTTGAAAACCATGAAGCACAAGGATATGAACCAAATCTCGGTACAAAGGGTACAGTGGTATCCCTTCCTTGCCTTTCATATATGGCGTAATACAAGCATTATAATTGATGTGAAAAAGCCACAGGCCGTGTGCAGTGAGCACTGATGTTCAAGGTTCAAGGTTACTTTATTCTCATCAGCAGCTGTGTGTACAAAGTGAGATGAAACAACTTTTCTCCATGGACCATGGTGCAAAGTAGGCTATAGCAACAACATTCAAAAGCAGTGTGGCTAACATCAAGTAATGTTAGCTTGTGTCACAATAAATTTTCCCTAAATTACTATTTTGTTAATCTGACGGCATCTCACTAATGCCAGTAGTAGTGAAGACAGAGTCAAACTTCCAGCAAGCACTGCTCCAGATCAAAATCAAACGCTGTGTCTCAAACATTACTGAGCATATTACACTTGTAAGAGGCCAGCCCTGGGATGATCCCAAGAGGGACACATAGAGCCTTTGCCTCCACTCTGGCCAGCAGAAGGAGTAATTAATATCAGCAGCACCTGTGGACAGGTCTCCAAAACCACACTCAGACAGCCTCAGTTTGGTAAAGGCTCTTGAGTTTAAGGCTCTTGTCCTTTTCTACACAGATCTAGTCCTTTGCGGCCTGCACCCTTGGGAGTTATCTGGGTTCTCAAAACATAGTTTTTAATTTCCTGTCATTTCTGTGTCTTCATTTATTTTCAGATAGAAACATTTCTTGGAGGTAACCTTTCAGTTTACCTGGTCCAGGTCCACAAATCTGTCTCTCATGGTCACTTCTGTTTCTGTTTCTGCTTCTATTCGGGCTTTTCTGCATAAAGAGGCCTCCCAGTAAGCCTCAGTCACTATTCAGACCCAGCGGCTAAGTAGTAACACACGCACCTTGCTTCTTCAGTGCTTCCTCAGTTTGAGCCCCACTTGCAGAGAATCGTTTCACTGTATTTATCACCTCACGTTGCAAGTTTTAACCCTGCTGCTCCCAGCATGTTTGCAGTTCTATCTTAACTCTGCACTTGATCACTAGGCATTACAGAATCACTAGAAGGTAATGCTAATAGTGGCATCCCAGTTTGTCTTTTTGATGTGCAGTTGGTTATGCAAGATAACATTACTTTATGTTTTTAGGCCTAGTCACACTGTTTTTTTATCTGCATTGTATAAGATAAATTACATTCATTTCAATGACATTCCCTCCAGTGAAGGGGCTCGCAGCAGATATTTCAAGGCCAAACATTTCACATGCAAAAACATGTCAAATTTGACGCCAATTTGCATCATCAACAGTAAAACTGTTTTAGCTGTCTAAATGGACTTTGACCTCTAAATGAACAGGCCTTTTTATTTCAACATGAGAAGATCCAAAATGTAGAACTAATTTTAGCAGCATCTAAACTTTCTATTGGTGCTGTCAATTGAGATAATTTATGATGCTGTTTACCGCTTGTAATTACATTTTATTTGCCTTCTCTTTCTTTCTTTTGTCTCTGTCTTTTTGTCTCTGTAATTGTGTAATTAAATGCATGATATTTGCTTACATTTAAAGACGTAGTTTTACGCCTAAAACAGTGTACTTTGTTAAAGCTATATGACACAAAATAAAGTCCCAGAACTTATTCATTGCTTGTAATTTAATAACATTATTTTCACCATGTGAACACTGGGCTCACATGAGCATGTGATTTCCACAGTAATGGTTTCTGTTTTTTGTTACTGACACCTGACAACATATATAGCTTATATATCATATAGACAGTTAACAAATCCAAGTCTTCTCATTCATACAGTTTATTTGTCACAGTGGAGGCTCTTACTGGGAACTGTTTCCTGTTACTTTTGTTAGATTGCTGCTCATTTATTTCTGGTGTTATCTGAAGATGGTGCTGAACTCATTTTGAAGCTGTTTTTGAGAAAGAGGGCTAAAGTCATAGATTCTGTCAAATCGCTATACAGCCCATGAGCAGCTGAGACTCAACACTATTACTGGTGGCTTAAAGGGTCAAACAAGAAAAATCCATTAAAGTCAATAAAATCAGTTACATAAACTTACATTTACGGCATATATCAGACACTTTTATCCAAAGCCACTACCATTCCCTACCAACAGTCTCCCTGGAGCAACTTGGGCTTAAGGGTCTTGCTCAGGATCCCAATGGTGGTGCTGAAGGTAGGATTTGAACCTATGACTTCTTGGTCTAGAGGCAAGTATCCTACCCACTATGCCACCAGCACCCCATAAACATGGACAAGTTAAGGCATTTTTTTTTATTAACAAGTGATGCCAAGTCAGATCAGTCAAAAGTCTGATTTCAAGCGTAAAAATTGTGGTTTCGATTTGATCACTTCTAAGACTCTTAGATCTTCATATATACTATATGGACAAAAGTATTGGGATGGCTGGCCATCACACCAACAGGGAATTTAATGACATTGCATTCAGTGGGGGTGCAGTCAGTCAAGTTCTTCCACACCAAGCTCATCCACCCATGTCTGTATGGACCTTGCTTTGTTCACTGGGACACAGTCATGCTGGAATAGAAAAGGTTTTTCCTCCAAACTTTGTCAACAAAGAACATTGTATAAAAAACATCATGGTATGCTGAAGCATTAAGATTGCCCTTCAATGGAAGTAACGGGTGACCTGAATTCAATAATTAATATATTTTGCATTATACTGAGGAAACAAATAACCTCTTTAAACTCCCCTCAGCGTGAAAAGAGCAACTCAGGTTTAGCATAACTGAGTCTTGGTATAAGTTTGGTCGCTGTATCCAAGCTGACAGAAGCAGCGTTTCTTTAAGAGTCTGCTTCCCCACCACCACTCCCGCCCCCCCTCCCAGAGCTCAGAGTGGCAGAGAAGGCAGGCAGTCTTGTGGCGGATATGCAGATCAGGAAGAGGGAGACAAGGAGGGACTCCATTTGAATGTTAAGCTCTGCTCCCGCAACGGTCGGCTCAGGCAAAAAAAGAAATCCATCCAGAGACATTTCTCTCCTATGTTTTTTTTTTCCCTTTCACTATTGCCATAACTGAGGGTTGTCTGCACATTCTCATGCAAAATCCTCCCAAAAATCGATAATGCACCTGTATGGCCATGTAACTTCACCTGTTTAGCAAGCGTAAGCCACTTCATCACAGGTGATCTGGTAGATTAAAAAAAAATGTTTATAGTTTGTTTGATAAAGTTTAATGAGAGAAACGAGAAGCTTTTTTACTTTGGACCCAGTGAGGTGTGAGTGGACATGTACGTGGCTGTGATTTTTGCCTCCCTCTCTCTCCTGTTCTTTCAGAATGCTGATGCACTCGAAGCCACTTCCTTGGGTTTTTAAACAAAACTAATTAGAAAGGGGTGAGATTCCTTTAAATAATGAAGGATTCTCTTCTACCTTTTTTTTTCTCAGCTCCTCTTACCCAAACAGATCTTTTATTCGTTTCCATAGTAACTAAAAGACTGTCTCAGTGCTGGTGAATGAGGAATCTTCCATGGCTTTGAAAGGGGGAGTATGTGGGGCACAGAGTGGTGGAACGGCGCCTCCCAGAGGTTGAGAGCTGGCATGGCTGGGGAATAGCAGTGTGCAGAGTCGTTTAGATTGGGAAGACTACGCTTGTGCCTCTATGTGTGGCATTGTCTCTGTTTAAACTGTGAAAATATAGCAATGTACTTGTCTCCTCTGTTGGTCCTCTGTCTCTGCCTTTCTATCTCTCTTTCTCTCTCTCTCTCTCTCTTTCTCTCTCTCTCTCTCTCTCTCTCTCTCTCTCTCTCTCTCTCTCTCTCT
>JBBPCW010000147.1:6404522-6416748 GCA_037974425.1 Phenacogrammus interruptus | reverse complement strand
GGATGGATGGATGGATGGATGGATGGATGGATGGATGGATGGATGGATGGATGGATGGATGGATGGATGGATGGCTGGCTGGCTGGATGGATGGATGGGTGGGTAGATGGATGGATGGATGGATGGATGGATGGATGGATGGATGGATGGTTAGTTAGTTAAAACACTTTCATTTTCATCACAGCGGCCTGAACTGCTGGCCACCTTGCAGGGTCATGAAAACACAAGCAGGTTAATTTCCCAAGAGGAAAGTGTACAACACAGAGCTGCAGTCCAGTTCTGTGGCCCAAAGCTGCCTAATATAGTTTTACAAATTTGAATTCAATATTATAGTGTTCTGAATGTACTGCTTGCTTTTGCCATCATTACCTCTCATGTCTAAGTGTGCCTCAGCATACTCTTCTATATGTGACAATCTGATTAGTTGCTGCTCAGCTCATTTGCATAAACACAGCAAAAGAGTGCTGTCTGATTCCCTAAGTATCAACACAAATCAGGGGAACTTCCATATAAGGAGCTGTTTTGCTATTAGATCACAAATAAACCATTTGTTGTGCTTCAGGCTCGGATCGGTGCCGGTTGCAGTCTAAGCGTTAACAAACGTTTTCTCATCTCTCATTTTGAATATAATCAAAAAGATGATCATTGGTGTTTTTCATCATATCAGATTGTTGTTTCATGAAGACAGTAAGCCAGGAGAGGCAGATTATTACATCATTTCTATTATTGCCTTGGGGGTTTAGGAACTTTTCTTTGCCTCTTGCACTAACACCGCCTCCCATGTTTTACTCTAGAACTAGAACATGGTTAGCGCTGCCTGATTTTGTAACTTGTATGTCTTTTTCCTGGCCGCCTCCCAGATCCAAGTCATGAGTTTCGCTACCGAGCACAACTGGGACTCCTTAGAGATCTATGACGGTGGTGACATGACTGCTCCGAAGCTCGGCAGCTTTTCAGGTATGTGAATTCTTCATTAAGCTCTTTTTAATGGCTTGTTCCAGTAGTCAGTCCATTCTGGCAGCACATGGTGACTGTGCTCGTCTCACATTGTGTCATTCTTTCGAGCTCATTATTTTTTATATCACAATAAAAAGCACGCCGCCACTCTCTTCCACTGGTTTTATGCCCTTGAAATTGTGGAAGTAGTGAAGTTGGGATCAGGCCAAGGCCGCCCCCGTGCCATCCTCAACAGATGAATGCCCTCATTTAAAAGTTGGACGAATAGCTGTATCAGTTCCAGAGACCTTTTGGGATCCAGTTGGCGCCTCGTATTGCTTTCTCTTCATCCCAATTAATTACAGCAACAAGATTCCCACAACTTAACAGCTGTGTGCATTTAATTGAAAGACTGGATATTATGACTGCCGCAAACAATGACAATAATGCACGTGTCATTAATTCCGCAATGCATTAACAGTACTCTAGTGTTAACCGGCCGTAAAGAACACTAAAGGATTTTCCGAAAAGCCATATTTTCTCTTCCTGTACAGGAAATCAAAAGATTTATCTACAGTGGATTATTACAATACATTTATGTAGTAAAGCAGTAAAACAAAGCAAACCACTCGCTGCAGGAATGCAGAGAGAGGCCAAGGTCCTCCTAAGAGGGAGCGGGGCTTAATCTTTTTCTGCTGTTCCTCCCAGTGGAGGGTTTTGTGGCCAGGCCTACAGCAGCACTTTCAACATGCCTGCGCTGAACTCAGCCCAGTCCTGCACTCGCGCACTAGCGAAAGGTCACTCCACTGGGGAGAGCTGGCTGCTTCCGGCTACATTCAGTCTGGCATGATCTCACACCGACTCAGCGCAGCTTTCTTTCCCCACATTCCTAATTCTCCCAGTACATGTCAAGCATTGTGCCACCCGTTCATTGCCCGTCCCAGAAAGCACTCGGAAAGTTCACCTGATGTGTTCCTGTGATCATGCAAGCTCACCCAGGGATAGATTGTAATTCCTTCCTTATGTTAAAGTTGACAGTGCAGATTGCGCTGGCCCAGAGGCATTCACAAACACGACGACAGAATTACTCAAAAATCCCAACTCTGCGGTATTTGACGCGATGTTCGGTGGCCCGTTTAAAGCGTGGCGGCCTCTCGTCCGTCGCCTGTCTGCTCAGCCTTTTTGTCTTGCGCTTGCTTTCTCGTCACAATCGGCCGTTTCATTCTTCCTCTAGTCACAAATCCATTAGGATAATACCCTTAATTAAACTGTCAGATATGTTTTGTGTTCCTGTCTCCCCTTTCTTTTCATCATACTGGATTAATTGCAGCTCATCACATCCCAATTCAATTACAATTTTGCAGGGTCTTTTTTTGGTTATTGTTCAAAGATATATTTATAATTACTTACCTCATCTGGACCGCATGCTATGATACATTTGTCTAATAAGAGCTATTTTGAACAAGATACGTTTTTTGTTGGGCAAGTCATACTTTTCACCCTTTTCAGAAGGTGCACGCTTATATAAAAGTAGACAGCAACACTAATTCAGTGTTCCCATTAAAAGAGAAGAATATCCTTAAAGGAGTATTCCACCCTAAATCTATTACATGGTAATGGGATTCCTCAACATAAAGGTGGTTTGTAAGGATTCAGCCTTTCTTTACTGCAATGTGAGCTAAGAATGCATTAGCATGTTTAAGGATTTTATATTTCCCTATCTATCTTTATTAGAGATCTCATGGCACTCATCGCAGGATCATATATACAGCGTGTTTAGCAGCCAGGACTTTTATATGGAAATTTAGCCTGATTTGTTGGCCTTTGGTGACATTCACTTCACTATCTCAAACTGCTGAGTCACAGACTGCCAATTCAGTGCTATTTCATTTTCCAGCCACAGTTAATAATTAACTTGACTTGAAATCCATCTTGCTGTTCTTCTCTGTCTTCTTCTTATCATTCTTTTCCTATTTTTTCATCTTACTGCTTTTAGGCTACATTCAAAAAACCCTCCATGTTTTGTCCTTACACGCACCCCACTCATACTAATATTTCAGAATCATGGTGAGTTCCCGCATGTTATTTAGGACTCCCTTATCGCATAATGCAATTGCTGAACGTTTTGGATGTTCGTCAGGTGACCACTTCCTGATAAAGTAGATGTTTGCTGACAGTACTCATTGACAAAGTTCTAGCTAGATAGTGTGTATGCGCATCTTGGCCGCATCTCGGGGTGCTGAATGCCGCACACAGGACGGCCATTGTAACTCTGAGGATAACTTGTTTTTCAATAACAAGCTAGATAAAATGTGAATGCCCTCCAGTGGCCAATAGCTTTGGTTTTATATTTGATTTTATTACATTCATATTTACGTTGAGATTTACAGAAATATTTGAACTGCAGCTGCGTGACTGTGCTAAAGGGAACACTGATGTTAAAAAGATGATTAAAGTGTTATTCCACTTGTTCATATAGCAGTACTTTAAAAAGAAAGTTGTGCGTTAATTTTGAATGAATAATTTAATTTATCGCAGAAAACCCTGTAATTATCATGTATATAGATATGTATATATGTACTGTATATATGTAAGATTTTTATTATTTTTTTAATAGGTTGTTGACAGTATTCACTGTCAGTAATGAACAAAGCAAACCTATTTGTCCTCTCCTATGTTTATAAGAGTATTAAAAACAGTATGTTTAAGACAGACAGGTGAGATTAATCACAATACAAACATTACACAGTAAATAGTGGTTGTATGTACAGTATATCTGTGTGTTCTGTGTGGAAGTCCAGTATTGTATTTTCCATCAGAAACCTGGTTTAACTTGATCAGTTCTTCGGTAAATTAAATCAGGAGCTGCTGTTGAAATTTCACAAAAGTTCCTCCTCTCCTGGAGGAACCGAGGAGAAATCTGGAACCGAACCTGTGTTCTCCTCACCAGCTCACACAATATCAGCTGTTTACTGTTTACTGTTTGCTTTACATTGCCTCTTTCTCCCATCTTCTCATTGTTTTAGTCATGCCCAATTTGTATTTGCCCCCTCCATCACACAATACTTCCAACACTGTGAGGGTGAGTGTTGGCACATGCTAATTACAGACACTATCAGTGTAATCCAGTTGTTCAATCCTTCATTCCTACATCTTGTAAATAAATCAATTTGAATGTATTCCTTCCTCATTTTTCTAAGTTACAGCTGCCAAATACCAAAAGATTCGGCTGTTGCCCCAAAGCACAACAGTATTTCATATTGATCTCAGTACAATGATACATCTTTCATACTAATTTCTATTGATTCTAAACCTGCTTTCCTTTCTTTCATCCCTCCGCCCTTTCATTGAAACCCAGTTCTTTAAATTTTGAGCTACATCCACCCGATTTTAAAGAGGGATTCAAGTGCTGACCCAGAGCGCATGAACACACTTCATAGTGAGAGCACTCATCTATCTAACTCTGCCATCCTCACTTTCATCTCTTCATCATCTCAAAGAAAGCCGATGGTTTCAGACTAAAACCAATAAATGTTGTAGAAACCAGCATTTGATGTCTGATTTCATACTGATAGCGTAATGATAGTCAAACTCCTTGATTTCTTATATCAAATAGACGCTGTTTCCTTAGTTTTTACACTTTTCTAATGTGTTGGTAATTGTCCTAAATAAGCTGAGTTCAAGTTGGTTTGTTATGGACTTTAATAAGCTGAGTTTAAAATTGTTTACATGCATTGCTTTCAAGCTACCTCTGAACTTCATGGTGAAGAATCACAAAATTAAATTGGGATGTGAACAGGATGTTTTTTTTCTGCAGTTATCTGCTGCTTCTACCTGTTTTCTTGCCAAGCCATTTGGCGGGCAAGGCACAAGATTGCAGTGTGATTGACAAGTGCAACACAAAAATGCTATTTATTGCATTTAAGGTCTTCCTCAAGGATGCACATGGTCATGCCCTCTCTTCACAGAAATTATCACAGAAGAAATGCACCAAAAAAGCTTTAACCAGAGTGTTTACTTTTATGTGCTCAGGAAGAGTGCACCTCACCCTTCTCCTGAATGAACCACCTACTGTTAAGCTCTTCATTGCTAATAGAGATATTTCCTTAGAGCTATTTCCTGTCATAACAATTGCTGTTGGCAAATAATGTAATGCGGTGCTCTAAACGTACCATATTCAATCCGGAAAAATCTATTTAGGCCCATCGCATGCTCATCTCATGGGCCTTGGAAATGTGGCAGATCGTCTTGATGCTAATGGAAATGAAGGAGTGCTGAATAGCTGGACACCGGAGTTCTATGGAGCTGTCAAACCTTATCCAGAAATTATTAGTCAAGTCATTCAAGCGCAAAGGAGCGTTTTTCAGGCTTCAGTCATCAGTGTAATGCACTGGGACTAATACATGCCTACTACCGGCTAGAACAGCATGAGTCATGCCGTCACAAGCTTTGAAAAGTATGAAATAAGCTACATGTCACATGGGCATAGTGTAGCCATCTTTAGCTGCCTTTTTTGACGTGCCGTTCAATCACACACTGTCTGGCCGCTTTGTAAGGTGCATGTACCTTGGGTCTACACTCTGACTCATATGAGCACAAGAGCAGAACAAAATCTACCATGATGCAAATGCAACATGCACTCAGAATGCGTCTGAATGTTAATGTTAGATTAACTGAATCTAATGCTTGATTTACTAGGACTACAGCTTATCTGACAAGCCCTACAAGATTACAAGTACCTTAAGAGTCATTATGAAGAAAATTAAGACAAAACCAAAAACTAAATGACAGAAAGGTGGCAATGTTAAAGGGCACACATAATTAAAAACTGGACTGCATTGCTAGACTGAACTGTTTTTTTAAATGAGGCAGTATAGAAGGCAACCTATCAGAAGAGTCCTACAGGTGCAAAACATAAATGCATATTGCTTTTTAATGGTAAATATTCTTTCAGCACATACAGCTTCAGAAAAAGTAAGAGACCACTGATAAAATGTTAAGTTTCTCTGGTTTTATCTTTTATAGGTGTGAGGATTGAACTGAACAGCTTTGTCTGACAATATTTCTCCTAATTTCCAAATAAATGTATTGTTCTTTAAAGTATAATATTAAAGGAAATAACAAAAACAAGATCAATATCATTAAAACAAGAGAAATGATCCTGTGTTTCAAAGGAAAGTTCTTGTTCACTCAAACAAAATGACAGTAATTTCTTTTGACGTACTTCATGTAGTGTTTTACCATCCAACTGGTCAAATTGCAAGAGTGTTGATTACAGCAGTGTTTTTATACTTTTCCTCAGTAAATAAGATTTGCTTCAGGTGATCAGTAATCAGTACCTTATACAGCAGAATGAGGTGTTTGTGTAGAAATTTAACAGACACTGGCATGAAATGGATCTTATACTCATAGAGATGCCTAATTAAAAATAAATTGCAGTGGTCTCTTATTTATTTCTGGAGCTATATATATATATTTGCGGTTTGCTGTTTAAATGGCTTTCTTAAGATCAAAACCAATATTATTTCTCACTAAACCAACCTTAAGTGAACTAAAATCTGAATTCAGCATATCGGAATATCAACATGGACAGTGGTAAACCTTTGAAAATATAAACTTGACGAAGCCCGCAATTCCCATATTCACAGTACCTCAGCTACCATAAATCCAGCCCACCCACCTGGACTGATACTACAGATATGGCTGCCGAAGCAATCAAGTCAGATATCCTACTATCCCTGAGAGAAGATATGTCTAAAACAATAAGAATGAAGAATTGAAGAATCCAGTTGCTGAAGACTTGAATCCCTTGAAAAGTGAACTGCAAGCCATAAGGTCAGAAGTCACTAATAATATGATAGCAATTTGATCTGAAATCATATGAAGGCGGACTTTAAAGGACATGACAGAAGAATTATTGGTATGGCCACACAAAGTGTCTGCTATAACCTGCTTGAAGACTTGGAAGGCAAAATGAGACAGGGAATGTAAGGATAGTTGGCATCAGTGAACAACCAGAAGCACTGCAGATGAAACGAGACAGAAAAATCGATTGATCACACTAAGAAACCAGGGGACAGACTGAGGGTTCTCATTGACAAAATACACGATGACGGGGGCCCTGTAGAGATCCTGAGAAGATCCTGATTTCACAACAGGAGGTAGACAGCCATGTTCTCTGATTACACCACCACTGTCCCCAAAGCCAGAGCTGCATTCACACTTGTAAAGAAGTTACATAGGTGACAAGGAGCCCACAAATGTTTGCTCTTCCCTGCCAGACTGCAGGTCTCACACAAAATGAGGACTAGGACTTTCTGTATTCCATAAATATGTACCGAAAACGGTCATTCCTATAACAGAGGACTAACAGAACAAACTTTTCCTGTCTGCATTGAAAGCAACAGTAAACACATATACACATTAAACAGACTCTGCCCCTGTTTTGAATGTTAATGTGTACCAAATATAAAGAAGACCACTGTCATTTAATGCCTTACTGACTTTTACCAATAATTGCCCCATTATTGAATCCATTATTAGATGCCTTAAGATAATCCAGAGTAATTCTTTTGAGCAGTTATTACATTTTTTAATATGCAATTTCTCTAAAGATGAGAGACAGTTGTTTTTCTGATTTTGTGTAATCTAGCACCCTTAATTATGCCACAAAATATACTAGTAACTATACATCTCCTGCAATCCACTGAAAAATAAATCATAAACTGTGATTAATGAGATCTTATAAAGAAAAAAGAAACTTGTAAACCAACCAAATGCCGAATGCTGATGTCAGAAAACATGCCTACTGGAAACTCCTCTTTCTGATGGCAAACATGATGCACTTAAAATGTATTGGGAAAGCAGAGTTATTCTTCACACCAGAAAGACTGGGAAAGAGGTGAATACATCCCATTTTACATAGAAAATTAATTTCACACCAACATTAATACATAAAGACAATGAGGGAAGGTATATCTTGGCCCTAAGTCAAAGATGTATGGACTAGATGACATAAAAATACTACCCCTTGCTACCTCTGATCATTCACCTATCACCTATTATGTCAAATAGGGTATCATTCACGATACATTATTTGACAGAAGTATTGGGGCAAACCTGGTTTTTGGGGTTAGGGCTATGCCTCTTACTTCAAGTGAAAGATAATCTTAATGTTTCGGCAAACCAAGACATTTTGGACAATGGCATGCTTTTGGAGAAGGACCTTTTTTATTCCAGCATGACTGTGTCCCACTGCACAAAGCGAGCTCCATAAAGATATGGTTGGATGAGTTTGGTGCAGAGGAACTTGACTGGCCCTTCCAAAAAGAGTATGTGTTCTTATAGCTGTTAGAATGGAAACCAACATCGTATTTAAGTCAGTGTATTTGAATGCAGTGTCATTAAAGTCCCTGTAATGGTCTGGCATTTCAAAACTTTTGTCCCAAATCTCATCAGAAACATTACCGCTTATATTACATCAGGGGTCGCATCATTTCATTAAAATGTGCTCAGAAATTAGGGCAAACAGTGGGAATTGGAGAATAAAGCAGGAGAAAAAACAGCATAAAAAATCAGCTCACCTAGTCTTATTAAAACTCTGCGTGCAACCCGTAGAGTACTCAACATCTTGTTATCAGAGGAGACTGACGGAAGCTTGAGATTCACTTACCAGCAATATCATGAGCCTGGAAATGGAGCAGGTAGATAACTGACTTTCTGATTTAAAAACAGCAGTGCATAGAATAAAATCCAAGAGCTCCAAATTATGCAATATCTAGATGAAAGATTTTACACATCTTTTGCAAATCCCTATACAACTCAGACATTTACTCTAAGGATGCACAACTTTCTGTCTTTCAAATTCTGAAACACGTCAAATTGTCAAAATGACCAGAATCAGAGCTAAGGAAGTATTTGAACAGATAGAGAAATTGAAATGTAGCCGGTGATCTCCACTCAGATAAATGTTAAGTTCATGACCAGGTGGATTTATTCATCATTATTGCAATACCTTGAAAACAAGTTATCTGCCCTGTGGATAAAAGCATAGCATCGTGCACTTGATTAAAAGGAGAGAAGCAACCACAGTGCTAAAACATAAAAAGGGTAAAGACAGTATTGGATGCTGATCTCATAGACCAATATCACAATTCAATGGAGACTTTCGCATTTGAGCAGCAATTTTTGCTGGGCGTAAGATTATCACTCAAATGATACATTCTGATCCAAATGGTTTTATTTCTGGAAGACACTATGGAGATAATATCAGATGATTACTTCACATAATGTCCCATTAAAGGGATAAGGAAAAAGCACTGATCATATTATTCGATGCCCAAAAGGCCTTTGATTGTGTCACATTGCAATACTTACTTCAACCGCTAGAATGGTACAAAATGTGCCCTAATTTCATAACCCGAATACGAACACTTTATTCAGACCCACAGGCTGCTGTCAAAGTTAATGGGAATAGATCAGACAGATTTACATGAGAATAGGAATGTGGACAGTGCTGCTCTCTTTCGCCCTCTTGTTTGCCATTAGTATTGAACCAGTAGCATAGCTCATTAGAGATAATAATAACATTAAAGGATTTGACATAAATAAAGAACAACAATCCTTTTATAGAAATAGTGTCCTACTGTGTTTGACAGAATCAGCAACAGCTAAGGAAACATAGTTCTTTATGTGGATATTATTCAGGATACAAAATTGTGGGAAAAATAGAAGTTGTGAAAATACAACAAAGTGTAAAAGTATACATAAATATTTATATATAACTATAATAAATATGGTATCATTTAAACCTGCACAAAACCTCTGTGATACCAACTATAAGAAAATAACTGATTGCATTTGCAAAGATTTGGACAAACGATTCATTCTCGGTCTGTCTCTGCTAGGCCGTATCGAAAGCATACATTATAAATCTAAAATGATTTTTATCAGTTGAGTTTTTATGGCAAAACTTCAGCATTTAAACATTTGAACAGATGAAGTGAATAACATGGTTTGTTACAACGGCACCTGTCATGAAGTGGGATATATTAGGCAGCAGGTGAAAAGTCAGGTTTTTAAGTTGATGTGTTGGGAGCAGAAAAAATTGACAAATGAGTGACAGTAACATGGGCCAAATTCTGATGGGTAGATAACTGGGTCAGAACATCTCCAGGGTTTGTAGGATGATCCTGGTGGTTAGTACCTATCAAAATTGGTTTAAGGAAGGACAACCAGTGAATCGGTGAGATCAAGAGAAGTGTGGAAACTGGTGCTTTTGTTTATTCTGGTAAATGAGTGAATCTTCATGCCTTGCCAGGTTTATTTCTAAATTTCAGTGGTGGCATCTGCAGTTGCAATTACACTCTCAGGTCAGTTACACAGCTGCAGTTCAAATATTTCTAAATCTCAACTTAAACATGTAATCAAATCAATTATAAAAACAAAGCTATATTCCCCTGCCAGGGCACTGATGTTTTATGTAGTTCATAATGGAAAAACAAGGTAACCTTAGAGTACAAACAAAAACAACAACAACAATATGATGTAACTAAACTATTTGATTTTTGTGGAATCATAATGCCTGTGAACATGTGACGTATTTTTGACAGTAGAGGTAATGAAGAATCTACAACCGTAAAATTACACTTTGTATTTGTAATATTTTTCTGACAGATAAAATACATACTACATATTTTACTGTATATATGGTTTGACTCGTACAGGAGTTTACAAAATTTTCATTCATTCACAACTATAGACTCAAATGCATGGATGTACGCTTAAGTACTTTTCTGACTGCAGCCTTACCCCATATTTCTTCAGGTTAATGTGTCCTGCCACAATACAAAAATTGTTCAGGAATGGTAAGGAACATGACGTACAAGTTGTGGACTTGGCCTCCAAATTCCCCAGACCTCAATTCATTCAAACATCTGTGGGATGTGCTGGACAAACAAGTCCTATCAATGGAACCCCTACCTCTCGACTTACAGGATTTAAAGTATCTTTTGCTAACATCTTGGTGCAGATACCACAGCACACGTTCAGAGCTCTTGTAGAGTCCGTATCTCGATGTATCAGAGCTGTTTTGGTGGCTCAAAGGGGATCTACACAATATTAGTCAGGTGTATTCAATGTTATAAGTGATTGGTGCCGAATGTGATGTTTAAACTTCCAAGCTTAAGATGTTACATCTGGGCTGCACAGATGACCCAGATAGTACATATACACAAGATTAATACTGAAAAAGCATGTGCCCAGAGCCTCTGGTCATTCAACCATATTTGGTACACCCAATAAAATGAAACAGTGAACTGAAGTCAGCTTGATAATATGGGAAATATACAATCACAAAAATATACAGTCACAAAATCACAGAACAGACAAGTATTGGCTATATAAAGACCTTTATGCCAGGCAACTTAAATACAAGGTTTTTAAAATGGCCAGAACACGGTTTAAGTAAATTGCCTCAGATACTGAACAAGGGCAATCTTAAGACATTGGAACATTAAATAAAGGAATTCAATCTCCCTACAGCAGGAAAGGTAGCTAAGACATTTTCTGACTACAGACAAAGAATGAGCAAAAATGTCGTAATAGGAAATGATCTCACTGAATTGAGAAATGAGAAATGGAACTGTAAATTGTATCAACTACCTGGGTCTAACACAGGACACCTGAAAAGAAATATGCACAGAAACAAATGAGTACAAATACGAATACATGGAAGGAATTCATGGAAAGTAATCAGTAGGTATTTCTAAACCCCAGATAGTGTCGAACATGACATGATTCTAACACACTGGTTCATGTTGGAGGAAACTGGAAACCCTACATGTTTTGGATATGTCCAAAGTTACATGTCCTTTGGAAAGAGGTATTTGATGTTCTCCAGAATGTCCCACAAGATTCTATTGTAGCAATAGTGTTTTACGGTGTAGACGAGAGGTCATTAGAAATATCGGCTAGAAATGGTGGCCTAGTGGGTAGGATACTCACTTCTGGACCAAGAGGTCATGGGTTCAAACCATACTTTCAGAATAGCACCACTGGATTTTTGAGCAAGACCCTTAAGACCCTTTGAACAATTTCCTCCGGGATAAATAAAGTTTTCTGATTCTGATTCTGATTCTGATTTAAGCCCAAGTTGGTCCAGGGAGACCCTGTAGTTAGGGAATGGAAGTCGCTTAAAATAAAAGCATCTGCTAAATTAGATTAGATTAGATTCAACTTTATTGTCATTACACATGTACAAGTACAAGGCAACGAAATGCAGTTTAGGTCT
>JBBPCW010000147.1:6389565-6399579 GCA_037974425.1 Phenacogrammus interruptus | reverse complement strand
ACACACACACACACACACACACACACACACACACACACACACACACACACACACACACACACACACACACACCTGTGGGAAAAGGCACATTTATCATGCGTTAACTCACATACAGATACACACACCCACACATACATAGATGCTTCTCAGTACATCAGAGAATGTTCACAGTACACCATCATGGTAAGGGGAAATGAAAGGAATTTAAATCACTTCTAAGGGGATTTTCTAAAATTTCAGTATAATTCACACATTGAGACAAACAATAAAAATAAGTTCCACAAAGGGATCTTTAAAGAACCATAAATAACCATATTGGATTCTCTGTAGAATATTCCCTGAAGTTTAGTAGATGGTTCTTTAGACAACCTTTTCTGAAAATGAGATGTGAAGTTTAAAAAAACATTATATGAAAATTCTTTGTACCTTTAAAAGGTTCTTTACAATCATAAAATGCATTTAGAAACATGTTTTTTTTTAGAAAACTGAAGTGATTCTTCTGTGGCAAACTTTTAAAGAACACCTTGTGGCACTTGTTTTAAGAGTGTAACTCTAAATCAGAGTGTAACTCTAAATCAGAATGTAACTCTAAATCAGAGTGTAACTCTAAATAATTTCTTCACTAAGAAATGAAAGAAACCAACCAAGAAAATAGAAACACAAGTAGAATGCTAAAAAAGTCGATTAAAAATTGTGAACGTATTACCATTAATTATAATGGCAATAAAAGCTTAAAAAGTAAGGCTTGTAAGGTTGTAAGACTTGACAGATAACCCTCTCTGGAGAAACACTCCGGAGTTTTGCACAAGCCCTTAATTAGAAGATCAGGATCACCTGAGTTTTAGACCAGGGGGTATATAGAGATCAAAGAGACAATCCTTGTGACCCTGTTCTGAATTTTGGATTTCTCTTTTGCCTTGCGGACTTGTTCTTGGATTTACTGGGTTTTGAACTCTTTGTTATGTTTTGGATATTACTCCTTGCCTTTGCAAACTTTGGTATTTTTTAACCTCAATTCCTCATAGTCTGCGTTTGGGTTCATATCTGTGAATGTTACACTTGCTAAGAATGGAGTTTTTCTTTTTCTTTTTCAAAACTGCATAGTGATATTATTTCCCTGAAATAAATTATGCTGAAATTAAACAGGTAGACTTCCACTTTAGCTGGGAATATGTTAAACCCTCACCCAAATAAGACAGTTGATTTAAGGTTTTAGTGTTTAATGTATGAATTGTTCACAATGTAAAAAAAAAAAAAGGTAATTGCTGAAAGTTTGTATTTTCACTAAACAGCAGCTCTGTGTCCCATAGCATTTTTAAACTTGGCCTAAAAGCTTCTTAAATGCTGAGGACATTCTTCAAGAGTGCGGTGTGACTGAAGTTTTTTTCCTTTAATTTCTCCTTTGTATTCTGAAATGGGGTCCTGGCCCGTGGCCTGAACTCTGATAGCATCTGGCCTTCTGAGTCGCCATAAATGCCTCTGAGTGTGCATGTGGCATACGGCCTTTTGTCCACTTGGCCCTGATATACACCACCTCTCCTAATTCACTTCCCCCAGCTGCCCATTTGTCTATTTCTATCCCAAGTCCACTCACCTGGACAGCCCAATTTGTCTGCCTCTCCACCTGCATCCATTTAGAAAGCTGGCCAGTGGCTAGTGGCAAAAGCAGCATAGTACAGAGTGATGCCCTCCGTCCAAAAGGCATTAAGCACTTCCCTTATCTTAATGCCTGCCATTGTGCCTATCACATCGCTCCGAAAATACCGCAGGAATCTTTCACTCCTCCGCCTCGCTGCTCTAAATCACCATAAATAAGTGAACTCTAAAGGCAACCCTGAGTTATGGCACACTCTGTCGAGAGAGAGTCCAATTAGGCTCTCTGAACTGGTGGTGTAATGGCCCATGCTGGCGCAAAAATAACAATCAGCTCGGCTGAGATAGCGACTTGGTTGAGCATCGAACACAAGATAAAATGTCAAGTCTGAATTACCAACCACAGCATCCATTATGATTCCCAAATATAACAACTGTTAGCGCAGAAGGAGTTTTTGTATTTTCATACAGACAGACTGCTCATGTGAGCAGTTTTAAATGACAGTACAAACACTTGAGAAGTAGGGACTTTGGATCGGGGAGCAAACCTGTCACCTTTTGGGAGGGGGGGAAACATGAATTTGGGTCCAAAACAGATAATGTTACAGGGAATGAAATGAGATCCTTGATTTAGAAGGTCTGTCCAAAAGAAAAATGCTCCTGGCTTATCTGAGCTTGGCACATGTAATGCATCTAAGGAGAGTGAAGAGAGAAGAGGGCCATTTCTGGGAGGTCAGTTTTTAATGTAGGTCCATTTAAGCTAAGTGTCTCATGAATTAGTCTAGTGTTCCATAATAATCTATTGTGGTCATGATCGTATTAGCCTTGCTAATATTACCTTAGCATAAAGATACTGGAACCAACAGGGGCTTATGTTAAAGTTAAGTTGCCACTTTGACCGAGGAGCCTTACTCTAGACCTCTTGATCAAGGGAGATGCAGAATCTACTACACAACATATTGGCTGATATTTGTTTCCCTGCGCTGTGTAATCTGCACTCAGTAACCAGTCATCACTTCAGTCTCTGTGTTTCATAAGGGACCATCAAAGTGCAGTGAAAGAAAGGGATATAAGCATTTCTCAATGACATTTCTGCCATACTCTCCTTCAGCTGCTGGTGGTAATAATGCAGGGCTTGTTTGCTTTCTTAAAAGTGAAAGGAAGACCTCCACAGCTATGCCACAACCACTTCAACAAATGGCAACATCCACAGTCACCTACAAACAGTTCTAAGTCCAAACAAATGATAACCACTGTCCCCAAAAGAGGGGGGAGGGTGGTCACAACTTTGCCGCCTTTTTCACCCTTGATGAGTCTGCATCCCTGCTAGATGGAATGTAGGATCTTTTGATCTAAATACTTCTGCTAAAATGCAGAAAATGGGTTTCTAAGACAAATATAAAATGTAAGTTCATGTCTGTATATGTGACAATTTTAATTTAAAAATTTAATTAAAACATTTTTTAAAAATCCCCCATTTAGTAGTTTTCAACATTTCTGTTGGGAAGATCCTGTTGAAAAAGCATTACAGGTGACATTCCACTGCCAAGCTGCATTAAGGCCTTCATTTGAAGAATTTCAAGTACACCGTTTGATTTGTTTCACTTTTTAAATACTTATAGATGCAGAAAGTAGTAAAAATAAGGAAAACATGTCTGTCAATAAGCGTATCCAAACTTCTGATTACAGCCACCTCCACCTGGTCCTTCGGGGGACACTGAGGCATTCCCACGTCAGCTGAGAAATATAATCCCTCCAGTGTGTCCTGCGTCTGCCCCAGGGCCTCATCCTGGTGGGACATGCCTGGAAAACCTCTACCAGGAGGTGGCATTCTCACAAAGTGCACGAACCCCCTCAACTGGCTCCTTTCAACATTTTCAGAACACTTAGAAGCAGTGTCTCTACTCTGAGTCTCTCCCAAATGTCAGGCCTTCTCGGCCTATGCTAAGGGAGAGACAAGCCACCCCTTACGGCTGCTTGCAATCGCAATCTCATTCTTTCAGTCACTATCCATAGCTTGTGACCATAGGGGAGGATTGGGGCATAGATGGACCACTACATTGAGAGCTTTTGAACTGCAGATGCCCCACTCTGTCTGTCTAACTATTTGTGTCAGTTTTCCAGAAGTCTCTGAAAAGGTGGTCAAATTCAAGTGTGTTTTTTTTTTTAATTGAGCTTGTGAACTTTGCAATTGAACATTGCTGACATTACTGAAAGAAATTACTGTTTTAAAACCACACTTTTGTCGCAGCACCATAGGGTCACAATTGAAACACATGCGGCAGTGAAAGCCTCCTCTATTACCCCATTCACCGAAAGCATCACTATGGTATTGTCCCAGTTTAGAATTGGATATAATACAGAATTCCCTCTCTCAGCTCAGCCTATTTAAAAGAAGACAGTTGAAGGGCATGTCTGGGTATCTGTCCCGGGCTACAGAATCAACCTGTTAATATGGGAATCTGTTTCATATACATTCAGGTAGACCTGGACGAACATTAGAGGCTTTTTCTGCATTCTAACAATATACTGACACCTCTCTTTCCCTCTCTGTGTTGTGTGTTGTTCATCCAGCTGTGGGTTTGACCACCTGCCCGGAGCCTGTGGTGCCAGCCAATGGAATAAAGAGTGGCGATCGGTACATGGTGAACGAGGTGGTGTCATTCAGCTGTGAGCCGGGATACGTTCTGCAGGTAAGCCACTGATCATAAACACACACACACACACACACACACTCGTGCATGCACACACACACACTTGTGCATGCACGCACATGCATGCATACACCCTCACACATACACATAAAGCACTCAAACATACACACACACACACACACGCATGCACACATGCGCACACACACCCACACACCCACACACACACGTACGTAAAAACACAAACACATGCATGCACACACACATGTATAAACACACATTGCATTACTGTACAAACGTCTTACAAATATGCAAACTGTTTTAAATGATCTGACTATACAGTAAGTGTATATGGGTGAAATATGGGAAGAATACAGGAAGTTCTCATCACAACCATGTTCAATTTCTCCACCTACACACCTGATTGAACTTGTTTTACTTTTGCACTTGTGTTGCTAAACCAGATTGTTTTACAGTGGTGTGATCAAATGATCGAACCGGGCATTGCAGAATACATATGTCACTGACTTGTGTTGAGTGACTTCTGGTGATAGGAACCAGAGACTGTGATATCTGCAACACAAATATAACCATTTTTACTACGTTGATAAAGGTAAAATAGTGTGGGGGGCTGTTATACTTGTTTTACTATGCTGTGCGTGTACCTCTCTGCCATAAAATACATTTAAGGCCAAAGCCTTATATCAAAGCTATTGTACAACAAAGTCTCAGATGATCATTTCATGTAATGACTCTCTGTGATGTAGCTTTTATAAGCATTAAACACTTTGGCCGTCATGTTCCCGTCACCACCACTTTGCACAATTCTTCCATATTTACATAGAAAAGCTATTGTCACAACTATATGATTTTTAATTCATTTATGTAATAGCCATTGACCTGTCCAAGTACTGGCCAATAACAACAAATAATGTATTTCTATATAAAAAGACATAATCACAATCTGTCTTTATCTTCTTTTAGGGCCATTCTCACATAACGTGCATGCCAGGAACTGTAAGACGCTGGAACTATCCGCCTCCTCTGTGTATCGGTAAGACCCTTGATCATTCAGTTTAGTTCACTACTATTTAATTTACATTATACCACTTCAGCATAATAAAAAGCTTACTCATTAGACAACATGAATGGTACATGGAATAGTAATAAAAAGTGCAGGGCGGAGCAGAATAGGCACAATAAAAAATCAGTCACAGCACAATTGGTGCCAGACAGCATATGCCTTGCAGAAGGCTGACAGTGCAATAAACACACACTATATGGCACATCATAACTCAGCAGATATGATGAAAAAATATTATGCCATGCATGACGTTCTTGCTCGTGCTGCCAACGTGAAAAATTCATGGCGAGAAGCTTGACAACGGTCTTTTTCATGTGTTTGTATGAATCAGCCAAGTGTGGAGGGACTCTTCATGACATGAGTAATGTGATCCTGAGCCCGGGCTTCCCGGGCAACTACCCTGGCAACCTGGACTGCACCTGGAGGATCCTCCTGCCCATCGGATACGGTGAGCCTGCTGAGTGCAAATGAGCCACCGCCGCGAGTAGATTGGCTGCAGGGCCACAAACACACTCTCGTCAGGGACACCGACTTATCTTTCACACATCGCTTCACTAGAGCTGGATTAGTAACTGCCAAGGTTGAGGGCGAATCACATTGCGATTTGCACGATGCCATTCAGCCCGCTAAAAATCAATTGGCCTGACATTCAGTAAGCAGATTTGTTTTCAAATAATTAATGCACTTCACCTCATGAACGTATCGGCGGACTTGAGGCTGTATTGATTTTTTTGTGTGCTTTATCCATTAATATTGAACCAAATATGCTGCTGCAATCCTGTAAAATTGTAAACTGCTGTTCTGGTGCTTTTACAGGAACATCATTGTAAAAAAAATAGCTATAGAACAAAGTGATTATCTCATAGTGCCAGTACCTTCTCTTTTTCAGTATCACTCTGCCTCTGCTGGTAACCCAGCAATGACAACCAGCTGCTAAAAACAGCCACAACACACTTCATTAGAAATAACAGGCCTGCCATAAAGAATTACAAGGATCTTGGCCTAACAGTAAGAGACGCAAACAAGCGACAAATCAGATCGCCCCTGCTGTAAGCACGCAATCACTGAAGCAGTCTACACTGGATGCATCGTATTGTGCTGGTGGTCCACCAGTAAAAAAGACTTTAGGAAAGCCAGCTGCCCTCCATCCAAAGATGCTTAAACAGATAAAGAGGAATGAGTTCATGAGCTGGAGAAAAGTGAGCTGTACTAAAAAGACACTGAAATGTGCAGTCTGTAGAGAAATGACTAGACTGCTGAAAGTTCCCATTACTGTTCAGTTAACGGATTTATTTTGTTGTGAGGTATTGATGTTGCGTTAAAATGTGTTATCCAAGCTTTTAGCTGATGTTCATCATTATTTTGAATTTTGATTTGGTAAGAAGACTTGATAAGAAGGGCCCCACAATGGTTCACTTGCTTCACATCTCCAAGGTTGAGGGTTTGAATCCAGGTCCTGGAGTTTGCTTGTTCTTCTCGTAGTGGCGTGGGTTTCCTCGGGGTTCTCCGGTTTCTCCCACAGTTCACAGACATGCGCGTCAGGTGAATCAGTGATTCTAAATTGACTGTTGATGTGTGTGTGTGAGTAAACTGGTCCCGCGATATACTCTGGGTATCACCCGTGATGACTCTAGATAGGATTAAGCTGTTACCGAAAATGAGTGAATTGATGCTTTCAGTGTAGTTTTGTTTGATTTTTAATTTTTTGCACAACTTAATTCAGTAGCATTTATATTCAGTAGTTTCAATCCAAGACATCACACTCTGTGCACTCCCTCTTTTTTATTGTTTCATAGGTTATCTACATTTATTAAGTGTATACATTTCCAATGCATAAAGCACACTACTGCTGGAGGAAATAATAACTACTGCTGGGACGGCCTCAGCATTTAATAGAAGCAGACTAAAGACAAACTGTGAGCCGAATGGCCATGGCATTAGACATCACCCACAATCCCACCCATAGCTGAGTACTCAACTGAGGTCACAGATAGGTAGAATGGCCTAAAATCAACTTCAGTTGGTGAAAACAAATAAAATAAAACACTGAGAAAACAACTCTGAGTGAACTCTTAAAAGCGTTGGTGTCATATAAAGTTCTTGGGAGAAGATACTTTTTTCAGTGGATACTTCTTTAAAGAACCATAAATGAGATGTGTGAGAGAGAAGTACACATGTTTAAAGAAGCACCAGAGTTTTTCCTGACCTGCACCTGAGCCAACCCAGCCCACCCGACCCAGGAGAATATTCATTAATCAACAACCCTAGCCTGACCTGCCATGTTTTTGAGTGATATTTATATCTTAGCTGGAACAGGGCTTTGTCACTTCTTGACCCAGCCCATCTGAACCCACAACATTTTCTAAGCTGACCCAAACCCGTTCGACCCACTTGTTAACCCATGGGATGATGGGTCAACCCATGCATTACTACCATCTACCAGAAGAGGATCTGATGTTTGTTAAGCCATGTTCTATTTTAGGATACTTTTAAATAAAATGCTGAGGTTGTGCAAAGGCAACATGTGAATGAAAAAAGAATGGAATAAAACTAAACCCAACAATGTAAATGTAAATGACTGTCATGGTTTCCTCACTCCAGCTGTGCTCATTATCCTTGTTTCTTTGTTATGTTATCCTTGTCTTGCTCCCTTGTCAATGTTCCAATGGGTCTATCCTTGAAATCATTATTCCCAGCTGTTTCTTGTGCCTGTTTACTCTGCTTCCCTGTTGTGCATCATTTGGTGTTGCCTTGAATTTGTTGTTGCACCTTCCTGTTTCTTTGTTGGTTTCTGTTTTCTTTTGTTGGCCTCAGTGTGTTTTGCTTTTAGTCTTAGTGTTAAGTGTTTAGTTTCTGGTCATTTGGTTTTCCCTATTTCTTATGGATATCCTCGCTGAAATAATGTTTACTGGCCTGCAATGTTACAATTGAATATAGTTTAATAGAATTATTAGTCCCACAAAAAATTTGCAAAAAAGTGTCCTTGGCATCAAACCGATGTGACAGGCAAGAATACTACCACTGAACTATCAATACAAGTGTGTGTCGTATGTGTCATTTGAAATACAATATGCTTAACCCTCTTATTTCATTTCATCATGTTTTATATGTAATGTTGGTAATTGTTAAATAGTAGTAAATCTTAAAGAAATGTTAATTGAGCACAATGCTCAGCATGTAAAGACCAAAATGATCATGAAACAATGTCTCAGGCATTAAATAGATGGTCCTTTTAACTTTTTCAAGGAAAAAGTGAGGTAACTTTCGTGAGGTAACTTTTATAGGCATTTTCACTCGTCTGGCTACTATCAGCATCATCGTGAACAATTCAAAACATAAATGACATTGACATTGTTTCTGTCTTAACACTTTGACTGTGCAGAAACTGATGGATTTCCCATTTACTATAAATTGTGTACCTGTGGTCGAGAATCATCCAATTTGTTCTCAACCAGAGCTCTGAGCCTTGTGGTATTCAAGATCCGGTGTTGTTTTGAAAAATTCTTCACTCGTAGGCTTGCTGGAGTAATGATTTATCTTTGTGTGTCTGTAAATGAAAAGCATTCGGACCAGTTTCCACTTTAGAGCAAACAAAGCCACTGATTGGCCTTTCCTCGTTAACTTGATCGAATTCACAGAGCAGGCCCATCCATCACTAGCTTACCCTGATACACCTGTCTGAAAAATGGCGGTTTGGAAGTCGCTCGTTTGAGGACTCATTCTTTAAATAAGGATTGCGCTTGTCAACATCCTGGCCTGGGCTCTGATAAACTCAGAGCAGGCCAAGCACCTCCTTTTCTGCTACATTACTCTCCACAGTTTGGCCTGGCAGCAACGGCTTGTTATGCTGTTTTATTTATCTTAACTTTCTAGATTATATGCAGTCAATTCAGCTCTCCAGCCTCATTGAGCTGGAGTCATTTGGCTGCATTTGCTTTCTGCAGCCTCGCCACTCAGACAAGAGCTGAACAAAAGACCCATTCCAGATGTTAACAAGGCAATTGATTGTGATTGCAGGGAAAGTGTATTGCACTCGCCAACACACTCTTTTGCTTTCCTGCGTAACTTTAAAGAAATCACATAATACATTGGGTTTGTGATGAAAAGCTAGGAAGTAGACTACAATGATCAGTATAGTAGTATACATGAAATCACTATTTAATGTCATAATGTTCTTTTAGAGAGAAAATAACACCTTTGGCCCAGCTAAACAGTTTTTATTTTTAGACATGTAGTAAGAAGAGACTAACTCTGTTGAACACCTGTCTAAAGCTTTACTGAAGACTACACGTTTACATTTGGCCTTTGTGTTTCATTTGTTATTGAGCAGCCTGGAGCATCACCTCAGATTACTGAATACATGTTACATGAATGAATTGTTGAATAGTCGTACCATAACAGCAGCAGTGTGAGCGAACAAAATAGGAGGAAGACAGTGTTTTCTTTAAAACTACGACTAATGGCCACTCTAAAATTGATATGGCCCAAATATGTCAAAAGTAATGTCACATTTATGTGGAAAAATGTTTTGCCTTTAAAGTGAAAGTCATACGTGACAATCTGGTCATACGTGAACACACCACTGCACACAGTGTGAACAGCACGAAACACATCCTCTGCATTTAACCCATTCACCAAGTGAAGCAGGGGGCAGCCAGGAACACAGCGCCCGGGGAGCAGTGTGTG
>JBBPCW010000147.1:6376849-6387313 GCA_037974425.1 Phenacogrammus interruptus | reverse complement strand
GCCTAGCGGTCTTGGGAATCGAACCTGGACTTTCTGATCACAGGGCGAATGGCCTAACCACTAGGCTACCAACTGCCTCCCCTTTAGGAGGATTAGTGGTCCAAATACAAATTTGTTTTGAAGAAGCTGAAAAGCTGAATGATGATGTTGGTGTTTGTCCTGGAGTGACATTTCATGGGGCTTTTTTTCCACTCACTGTGTTTGACTGATGTCCTGTGTTTCAGTGTTTCATTTTGATAAACAGACCCACATATAGAATCAGAAATTCAGTAAATACTGAGAAACTAGATTCTGCTACTATATACTGATACATGTTCTCTCACTGGTTTTGGAGGGTAATTTGATTGAAAACAAAGATGACTAACCCTGGTCTTGGAGATCGATCACTACTGCAGCACCTAGCTCTATCACTGATCTGACACTCCTGGTCCAGATAGTAAAGGCTTCCAAACTCACCTGAATATTAGAGCCAGGATCTTAATTCTCCATGATGGTAGAAAGAAAGAGTAAAACTGTAAGCGGAGATCCAAAATAGATTAATGTTAAGTTTTTCTGCAAATTAGTTTAATAAGATGCGGAATAGGTTGAAAAAATGGTTTTATAATGACGCTTAAGGAGCAGATTCTGTTTTAAATATTTCCTGTCCTCCAGTTTTCGCTCTGATTCACAGTTCATAAGGAGGCAATTAATGAGCAAAAGAGGCTGTGCGGATTTTCCCCGCAGGTGTTAATGTGAGTGAGAAGTGGTTGGAGCTTTGCCCGTTAACAGCAGCTCAGCACACCGGCTGCCCCCAGTGTTTTTTAGCCACATCATGCTTTCTTGGCCAGGCTCTGTTCCAGCATGAAAAGAAAAATGCATTTGGGTATTTGCTTTAGTACATTCGCTTCTCATATATATTATCCATTCTAATGAGGTCTGGGTGACAAAATAACAGGGATAATTACCATCAGTAATGAGTCTTTGTTGAAGGATTTTTGTTTCATAAACTGTTTTATGCCATTGTGTACTGATATAAGTCTGATATTAAAAACTTTTCAAGGGTTGCTACCTCAAGCGTACCTAGTACACACAGTGGACATGTGTGCCTTTTACTTGCTAATTGTGAAGGGACAAATGTAGCCATTCACTCACAACAGCACAGATTAGTATTGCAGTTAGGGGAGTTTGCTAGTGCACTATTTTGAAACAGTATTAAAGTAACAAATAATAGAAATGAAGATGTAGAGAAACTTCACCAAAAAAACTATATGTGTGTAAATTTGAAGTGGATATTTAATAATAAAGGCTAAAGTTTGTGAATACTCAGTATATTTAACTGTATATTACTTTTTTTGCCATTTCATTGAGCTTTATTTTTTTTCTACAGGAGCACACATCCTATTTCTCAACTTCACATCAGAAGACAACCATGACTTTCTGGAGGTCCGTACAGGTCCCCAGCACAGCAGCTCCCTGATTGGTCAATACAGTGGAAGCCTGCTTCCACCCCCTCTACTCAGCACCACACATGAGACAGTCATCCACTTTTACAGTGACAACTCGCAGAACCGGCCTGGCTTCAGGCTCACTTACCAAGGTGAGCTCTGCTCCTGTTTTGCTGTGCTTCAACACCAAAGACTTGAGCATCAGTGTCTCATGGGGATGAAAATCAGTGCTGTATCGATACTTTTGTTCACAATTCATTTTAAAATCAACAAGTAGCAAATGGAGGCAATATTTTCTTCTTTAGCACTAATCATTCAATACTGAAACTCCAGTTATTTCTTAAGGAGCACAGGTTTGCAGGAATAGGCGTGTGTAGACTGGACAGTTCATTAAAACTCTGGTTATTGAAATATTTTACTGATGTCTGCAATTACCTGTTTAGGTTGTAGAGATGACAGAGACTCTCATTTTAATGTGCACAAAATGATTTTTGTAAAAACAGGTGGTGGTATTGGCAAAAAATGAACTTTAATATATTAAATGGCATGTATTTTAGACTATTGTGAAAGAATCTGAAAATTGTTGCAGGAATGGATTTACAGCTTCTGTCTGGTGCACTTTACAGTACTGTGTATATTTTTCTTTGATGTGATTTTAACAGAACAAACAATCCAGTCAAAACAAACTATGTCCATTTTCTGGAACATTAGGAGAGCACTAGTATTCAAAAACAATGGTCTTATTCATTTCATTAATGCATGCTTCTTATAAACAAACACACTGTGATACACGTAGAAAATATATTGACAGCGAATTGCATCATTTTTACCGAGTACTGCTTACTGATATCAGGATAGAAAAAGAAAGTCAAAATATCGGCAGCCTATGCCTACTGTCAGAGCTCCTGGAAATCACGTCCATTCAGCATCAGTGCAGGAGTGACAGGCTCTTATCCAGGAGCATCTGGGCTCCTCTGATCATAAGAAGCATCTCCGGCATCCTTCTGTCTAACATCACTGGAGGGGCTCTCCATCATGACAGCTTGTGCCTAAAAGCTTTTGAAATCAATAGGACGGTGCACGCACTTCATAAAAATAACCAGCCATTGTCCGTGCTGTGCACTCACAGGTCAGCTGGTTCATGTGCTGCCCTTGTATTTTCTTTTCTTTTCCACCCTGATGGAAGTTCAGGAGTTCAAAACATCCTGGCCCATCCTTGAGCCTTCACTGCCTGTTTGTATGGGGGGGGAAAATCAATGACGTGTTTTGATATCCAAAAAAGGGACGGCGCATAGGTGGACGCACTCGTAATGGATGATAATGAATGAGCTGCCTGTGAAATATATTTTTAGATCTCTGAAAGGAGGAATTTGTATGCAGGGACAGAACAGATTTCACTTAATCTTACTTAATCACTCGTAATACCATTGAAAAAACATCTTAATTGCTTGATCGATACACACGAAACTTTCCTGCATCATCTAAACACTGTTGCCTGCAGATGATTAACAGGCTCATTCTTTGTGATATTTTTTTCCCAGCATATCAATTGCAGAATTGCCAAGATCCATATCCGTTTCATAACGGGTACCTCACCAATAACGACTTCAATGCGGGCCAATCCATAACTTTCAAATGCTTCCCTGGATATATATTGGTTGGGTATTCGGTGTTGACATGCCAGCATGGAACCAACAGGAAATGGAACCATCCGTTTCCTCGATGTGAAGGTAAATGAGAGTGAGAAAAAGACTTTTAAACCTTTTTTCTGTTTCCTTCGCTCAGTAGGCACTCACTGATTTTGAGCTCTGGCTCTCAATGTAGGTTTTGTTCACTGTTTTTCAAAAGGAGCATTTGCCTGCCTTTGCAGACTATAATAGGTATTATCCAACCATTCTGCACTCCCAAAGGCCTTTTTAACGATGCTTTTTAAGTGAAGTGTTACTCCTTGGTGTTACTGGTACACTACAAGGACCACAGTGGATTTTCTTTGTTTCATAGCTGTCTTTCAGATTAAGCACTTTGAAGACTGATCCAGTAGAGGCTCAAGCTACAGGGAGAAGGTCTGAATTGCAGTCTAAATAATCAGTAAGCACAGTGTAGCATGAAAGCTGTTTGGTCCTTAATCAATCAATAACGCCACACATTTCCCTCTTCTTCTGTTAGTCTCCAAGCATTAGAGGCAGCTGCCTTCCTCTGTTCAGCTTTGTACACCATGCTCAGACTCTGAGGACCCTTCTAGCCCGTGTCCCACAATTGTCTGATAATCCCGATAATTCTAGAACAGACGCGCCCTGGTCCCCTGCCTGACGTTGTCATCATTAGTATTATGATGTCCTGTTTCCTGCCGCTGATCGTCTGCCACGGCTACTGCTCACAGTAAGATGGATGAGCATTGCGCTTGTGCTGAAGTTGTATTTGTCTTTGTGTGCAGCGCCCTGTGGTTACAACGTGACAGCTCCAAACGGCACCGTTTTCTCACCTGGATATCCCAACGAGTACCCGGACTCTCAGGACTGCACCTGGCTCATCACCGTGCCTCACGGCCATGGCGTCTACATCAACTTCACACTGTTACAGACCGAGCCCGTCAACGACTACATTGCTGTGTGGTGAGCATGCACCACTGACCAGTATTAAAGATTTGGTTTGTGCAAACATTTTATTTGCACAAATTGTCTTAGCCCAAATGTAATCAGCCAAGCTGTGTGTGACTATTTTTCTCTCTTTTTTGCACTGGCTTTGAGGCTACCATAGCTGACAAGAAAATGAAGCCTCACGCAAACTTCAGTCCTAAAACTTCACACCTTTAAATTAAAACTTCACACGTTCAAAGCTCAGTTAAACCTGTTATGACATGCTGTTACCTACAAAAATACTGTCAAAACTACAGAAAAAAAATTATCTTGGATTCCATGCATGCCTTGGCAGACTACATGAAACTTGTGCATATTTGATTTTTTTTTAAATAGTAACACTGCATCATTGTTATGTCAATGTTATGTAAAAGGGTTCAGGTAAAATGTATTTAACTTGATATATTCAAGCATTTTATGGAGAAGAAAACAGACTAGAATAGAACCGGATAGCTCCGAGGTAGAACTAATGATAGAACTAAGGTCTTTTTAACTGTGAACTTCACAAAAGTTAAACTTAAATTCACTTTCTAGCAGCAGTGAAACTGAACTCAATACATGTAAATGACTGAACATATTAATTAACCATTTGATGCAGCGTGTGAAAGAAGTGGAAATTACAACTCGTATGACTTGTTCATGACATTTCCGCTTAAATGTATTCAGTGCATGATTAAAACACAAGTAATTTATGTTTCATAATCAGAAGTCATCCTAAGTGGATCGAAAAGATGTGTAGCAATGGAGAAATACCCCCTATCTTGGCCCTTTTCATAGTTATGTAGGCCATTAATCTTCAAAAGCTATTAAAAGAGTGAAGTAGTCTGTTAAGTCATCGTTTTTTTCTGTTTTCATTCAAAGCAGCCTGTAATGTAATAGCTTTACATGAAAGTCAGCACAAATTGTGCCATAGATTTGAGAGTAAATCAATTTTCCCAAACCCACTCTGAAATGGCGAGGCATTATTAAACCGTTTAATGCAAGAATCAGGACGTTGTAATGTATTTCCAATGGTGTGCCCACTTTCTTCCAGGGACGGCCCGGAGCAAAGCTACCCACAGCTTGGAATCTTCAGTGGCAACACGGCCCTGGAGTCGGCTTACAGCTCTTTCAATCAGGTCCTTATCAAGTTTCACAGCGACTTCTCCACGAGTGGATTCTTTGTCCTCAATTTCCATGGTAAGTTTCTGTTCGAAATGAAAATATTTGCTAAAAATTATGTCAGTAAAAAGCAACACATACCATGCAAAGAGTTCTCCGAAGAGTAGTTTAAACAGAAGGCGGCATGATGGCAACTGCTTCTGATGATATCAGCATTATTTCTCTGGATTACACAAGTCCAAAATAGAAGCCTCTTTCATTTTCTTTTTTTGATATCAGTTTCAGCATGCAGGCAAGTGAATTCTTTAGTGTGAAAATGAGATGGGCTTTCTTTGTAACCTCCTGAGCCCATAGAAGGCAACATATATATTTATATATATATATAAAACATGCATGCTGTGGATGCAAACTGCTTTGGTCTGTGTGCATGCTGTCAAGTGCCGGCAGTGACATATTACACAGGCAAAGATCTTCAGAACGTTTCTCTCTTTTTGATTTTTTTTTTAGCATATCGTCTTAAAAAATGTCCCCCTCCCCCCACCGTAGAGGAAGCAGAAATATTATATGAAGATGAAGACTATGAAATTGGTATGTATGATGCTGTCAAGACCCAACACACTTGAATACGTGTTTAGCTGAATCACTCATTTTCAGAAATGTAAAAAAGGAAAGATGCCAGGCACAGAAATTACACTGGGGGCTTCCTCTGAGGGAAGATGGGATTTCCGACTGACAGGAAATTATTAAATATGTAGCGCGTGTCAGCGGATGAAAAGCCTCGTAACGCTCCTTCAGATGACTTCCATGACACTGCAGGAGTTTAATTTTATGTATATTTTATGTGTATGTCGCACCTTTCACACATTTAAAATTCAGCTCCAGGTTCTATACTGTGCAAAGAAACTGACGGAGACTATCTGAAAAATTTAAAGGCAAAAATAATGGATGGTTCAACATTATCCCCGCTACTTTTCCGACAGGTGACATCGTGAGATATCGCTGCTTTCCTGGGTTCACCTTGGTCGGCAATGACGAGCTCACCTGTAAGCTTAACTCCCACCTGCAGTTTGAGGGCCCTCCCCCATTGTGCGAAGGTAAATGATAACATGAAGTTCAAAGTCAGGTTTAAAAACACAACAGAGTTACCTGCTGAGGTGATTACTTACAAGTGGAAAATAAAATAACTGATCCATGGAAATAAGACAAGGAAGACAGTAAAGGGTCAGGGATCATCTGCTCATCACTGAATGGTGCTTGGGCAGAAAGTTGCTGTATTCACAGATAGGGAACACAGTATTAGAGCAAAGAAAGGGAGCTGATAAGAAAAGGCCAGAAACAATGTGAGAGAGCCGAGCCAGGCTGGGAAGATTTCAGCTACTATCGTGATTCTACATTCTGGTGTTAGATAGACTATGTCCAAATGTCCAGACAACCCATTAATTAGTGCAGTCAGCTACTTTTAGAAGCTAATCTCCATAGAAAACCATTGCCAATAGAACAGGACTCTAGAGCAGCCACACATGAGTGTGAGATTTTTGTGCCTTCTAAAAAGCATTGACTAGGTGGGGAGTAAGCCCCCACCATTGGACTAATGGATCTGCATTCTCTGATGTGATGGAGCACACTCTGGTTCCACTAGGATAAGTTGGGATGTGTGTTTGTGATGCAGAACTAATCAACAAACTCCCCATTAAGACCCTAGATTTCGAAAAAGACATTAGACGAAGAGGTGCCTACAAACTTTTGCCTTGGTACCATAGAATGGGTGCTGTCCATGGTGCTGAACATCTAACAGTACCCAGTTCTGTACTTTCTTTATGAATAAAAATAGGCATTCAAAAATAAGTTGTTTTTGTAAGACTAAGCTTTCCTCTCTGTGAGTGTTTCCTACTTCTGGTCTTTGGATTTTAAAGCCTAAATGTAACAGGTATCGTTTGCTGCG
Source organism: Phenacogrammus interruptus (assembly GCA_037974425.1). Lineage (NCBI taxonomy): Eukaryota > Metazoa > Chordata > Actinopteri > Characiformes > Alestidae > Phenacogrammus > Phenacogrammus interruptus. The sequence continues at coordinate 6,380,210 of JBBPCW010000147.1, read as the reverse complement.
TGTTTGAAAGCATCTTCAAAATATGTTGACATTGAGTTCTTCTATCTGCAGTCAAAGCTTCTTAAAAGCATTTAATGCCTTTTGGGCCTATACCATAAGAGTAATGTGGCATATAATGCCCTCACCAAGTGCGCAAAGCTGCTAATGTGTTCTCCAGAGATAGTGAACAAACAGTAGTGAATCCAAAGAGTTTGATGCGTGTGCACTTGTTCTGCAGTGCCACAAGGAAGCACGTTTTTTTCTGTTTGTGCTCTACCTCCCTAGAGCCCACAAGGCACATTAGCAAGAGCAAAATATTATAACAAAAAAATAACTTTTTGTGTGTTTATTTATTTATTTATTTATATCAACACCATATCAGGTGAAACAAGCGTGTGTGTGAAACAAGTGTGTAATTCATGTTCAGCCACAGTTTCAGACCTCACTCAAGAGGCTCTGCTTAGTGCAACTGAAAGAGAGTCTGGCTTCTTCAGTGTTTTTAGAGTTAGTCTGATCACAGCATTATTTTTTTTTATTTATTTTTTTTACAAATCCATTTAACGCTCCCCCTCCTCCTGACAGCTCAGTGTCCTGCAAACGAGGAGCGTTCAATGTCCTCCGGGGTGATCCTGAGCCCAGGCTTTCCAAAAAATTATCCCAACTCCCAGACCTGCTCCTGGATCATCAAAGTGACGCCTTCCTTCACCATTTCCATTTATGTGGAGATGTTCCAGAGCGAGAAGCAGTTTGATGAGCTAGAGATCTTTGACGGTAAACTTTACACATTAGGGATGAACTGCTATGGAATTTCTGGGATAGCTGATAATTAAGACTTTGTATGGCCAAACCCATACTAATAACTAGCATTTCAAAAAGCTAACATTATTATTCATAAAGTGTAAATATGAATATGCTCTAAATTTACAGTAAATTCTAATGTAGTTTAGCCGAACTAGGAGCTCATTTCCAGTCTTGACAGTTCAGTTAAAGTATAGAAAAAATTAAGAGAATGGACAGAAAACACAGTACATAACATTGATGTGTGTTAGAACCTTGAGCTCCAGTCATGGCATTGCAGGGGTGCACTGATTGGCAACCCCTTATATAAGAGCACTGGTTGCACTGTGGTAGTTTCCACTAGTAAGAAAACATCACATAGAGCTGTGTCCTATAAAACAGTAACAATTGAACTCATCAAAGCAATTACTTTTTGTGGTAATTTCAATTATATGTCTAGTTTGGTGTGGTTTTAGTCTTTCTGTGCTCGTTAACTGTAAAACTTGTTTAGTATTCCTGTAGGTGTGCACATAGTGTGTCTTTACATTTTCTGCTGTGATTTTAATGCTATAGAATTTAAGTAAAAGTAACCAAATATATTTTTGGTTGTTTGGTCATGGTGACTGGCTAACTGTAAAATAATATGTGCTAATTTTAGTTTAGTACCATTCTTTTTTTTTAGTGTCCTTGTTCAATGATTGTAAGATATATGATTTTTACCAGATATTATTTTTACATAGCCATAACACAGCTACATCAGACAAAATAACTGTTGTTTGTTTTTTTATGTTGTGTTTATGTTTCCACTGTGCTACCCAAATAACTGCAGATGAACAAATATACTCATGCAAACACGGGAAATAGACCTATCAGCCTATTAGACTGTTTTAGACTGATAATATTAATACATTTGGGATATAATAACTGGGAATAATATATCGACATCTGATATATCATACACTCCTAGTAAACATTTCATGACCTTTTGCTTCAGCCTACCTGGAAATTCCATTCTGTCTCACTGCAGCCAAGAACAAGTCCTGCCTAAAGTATTCAACTCTGTTGTGTTGTGGTTGTCTTCTTCGGTTTTTAAGGACCATCTGGCCAGAGCCCATTGTTGGTGGCCCTTAGCGGAAACCACTCGACACAACTGAATTTCACAAGCAAGACCAACCAGCTTTATCTCAGATGGTCAACCGACCATGCCACCAACAAGAGAGGGTTCAAAATCCGCTACACAGGTTTGTACCTCATGTCCGTATTTATAACCCACAGTTTTTATATTTTGAAAAACAAAAGATGTACCTTTGGAACGGGACATGTCAGCGTGCTTCATTATAATGCTGAGATACTGTTGCACAACAGAACTGTCTGGTATTGGGTGGCCAGGGAATGTGAGATACCAACAACGGACAACATATTCTGTTTTTCTGCCTTCAGTGTCAGGGTGGATTACTTCCTAAGCTTCTGGCCTCTAAGGCTCTTGGTTTGGTTCCAATTTGGGTCACAAAGGGGGAGGAATTCAGCTTTTTCTAAGTTAGCCCTCATTAGGGCAGGACCAGACGTTTTGTACCTTCAGGGAGCTGTTACATGTGCCTGACGTAATGGAGGTCAAAGATTCCGTAATGAATTTTGCCAAATAGCCACCACATCTCATGCCTCAAACCGACATTTCGGTCAATGGCCTGGTCGAAATTGATACGTTGTGCACAAAGCCCCGGTGGCAATGATTACTCTCCATCTCTCTCCTTTCCGTCTCTTCTATCAGTGTTTTATGTGCATACACGCACACACACATTGCACACACACATGCACGCACACACACACATGCACGCGCACACACACACACACTCAATCATTCTCATCCATTCTCTCTCTCTGTGTCTCTGTCTGGTCGGTTCCATGCCCTGTTATTATTCTAGTTTATTTCCACATTTTCCTGTTTCCCGAAACCTCTCTTTGAAAGAGAGAGCAGCATGTGATTTTTACCCTGGGAAGCCTCTACTCTCACATGGAAGCTCAGCATGCACAACAAATAATCATTCAGGAAGCCCTCTGAGCGGCTGCAGAGTTTGTAAACACTTTGAACAATGAAGAACCGTTGAACATAGAGCCCTAATGCACCTCCATCTCACTTTATCTTTGCAAAATGGTGCTAAGAGTGGAGGCTCAGGTCCTTTCTGCAAGGCTTTTCTTTCCTTCCTTAAACACTCCATTGGGTTTTCATTAAACTAAATTAGAAAGCTCTGTTGCATGGGGGTTTTTATGGGGTCTAGAGACTCTCTACCAAGACTGGGCAAACGTGCTCAGCTCAGTTAGCGTGATGCTACACTTGATTTTATTCATCTGAAGAGAGATTAGCTCCAAGCTTCCCAGAGCCTCTACTTTTGCATGCCGCTAAATCAGCTTAAATCATTTTACAATTAGCTTAACTAAGTTACATTTTATTCATGCATTCATGAAACTAAGCTTAACCAGTGTATGTTTTATTTTTATTCTCTGAATGTCTTAACTACCTTTAATATTTGCTCCATTCCATCTTGTTATAATTTGCTTGCAGTGTGTGGCTGCACTTCTGCCTTCCAATATGCAGTGACTGTTGTGA
>JBBPCW010000147.1:6346766-6360063 GCA_037974425.1 Phenacogrammus interruptus | reverse complement strand
CCTCTTACGCCATCACAAAAATCCTGAAAAAATCCATAGAAAAGCCGCACCGGACTATAAGCCGCAGGGTTCAAAATGTTAGAAAAAAGTAGCGGCTTATAATCCGAAAAGTACGGTATTATATTTTTTACTTACGCCATCAGTATATTTCGCTGGCTATGTCCGGAAGACACATGCACTACATTTGGAGCTCCCCTACAGTGAATGTTTCCACACTGACCCCCTTTTTACATATTCATACATCGTGAAAGCAAATTTATGCATCAAAAAACAGTTGTTCATTAGCTAGATAATGTATGTAGCTAGAATCTTTATATGTAATTGCAGTGCTTACCCTCAAATACTGCTGAAAAACTGGCTCGGAACAGTTCTAGCCAGTACACAGAATCTGTCCTAAGAATCAGTGTGTTCTGTCCTTCAAAGCAGATGACAAATAATAAATGGAAGAATTTTGCCCAGAAATATATATTTTTTCTTTAACTATTCACTTATTTCAGGGTGAGAAAATACATATGCATGAAAATCAGTTATTATTATTGTTTTTTGTCAATTCTCCAGTGTGTTCCTATGTATAGATCCAGTGTTCATACATCTATATATATACATATATATATTAGTGCTGTTCACATAAACGTGTTATTGCGACAATTATTTTAGCATGCATTAATGCAGGGTTTTTTTTTTTTAACACTTTTTGTTTGTTTATTTTGTTTGTTTCTGAACTTGACCGCTTCGGTACTTTAACAGGGACACTTGCTACTGAACATATTGACTGCTTCTGCTTGTCCCCGATAAAAGAAAAATATTTCTGCTGGATCCTGTTCAGAAACAAAAAGAAAACAGATTCATAAATATTAACTTGCTGTTGCTCAGAAGGTGCCTGATAGAGTGTTCTGATCATGGCTCTAGACCAGGGTGCCGGTGTTCTGATGATATATGCCGCCTTGCCGAAAATTGGTACCATAGCGCAAATCAACAGCAGAGTCTATCAATTCATGCTACTCTGCCGAAAAAATGCTCACTTTAAGTCTGTACTGTTTATAGTCAGTTTATAACACAGATAATTAAGAGAAATAGACAAATATCTAATACAACCAGAGAAAATATATATTATTAAAATATTTACTTATAAGCTATGTATTGATTAATGCTGCCTTGTTGAAAAATACTACTGAACTTATTTAGATCATACAGTCAGTTCATAACACTGATAATAATGGGCAAAGAAAAATGGCCAAACAACGTCTCGGCTCTACATCTCGGGGTGGGCGAATTATAATGGTTCCGGCGTCCATGCTCTGGGTTCCTTGTTTTTCTGTAACAAACTAGATACAATTTGAGTGCCCTGCAGTAGCAAATGACTGGTTTTATATTTGATTACATTAATGTTTAATTTGAGATTTACAGAAATATATGAGCTGCAGCTGTGAAACTGTATTAAAAGGAACACTGCTGTTATAAAGTTCCTTATTTGTTTAAAGTGTTGGCTAACCAAATGTTATTGCACTTTTGTTCATGTAGCAGTCTTTTAAAAATAGTGCACAATACACTACTTTTGAATTAATTATTGAAATTTGCGTATAAAAAAACACACGATTAGAAAATCACACGATTAATTATTAATATACAGTATAAGTATGGGTATAAGTATATACTTATGTCAATATCTATATATACATACTTATAGGTTTATATACACACATATATATACATATATACACACACATATATATATATATATATATTTAAACATTTTTAAAGTCATTTTAAAGCCTCTTAAAGTGCTCTAAAAACAACACAGTAGTCAGAGTAAACATACTTCAGCTACATTCACGTTTTAAAGTTCATTATCAATGATTGCAATTATGGGCATGAGGTATTTATTCCTCTGCTATTATAAGATTCTTCTCTAAGAAGATAAGCCTGTCAACACTGTCAGCTGAAAGGCAAGAGCGGCTTGCACTTACGTGTCTTGCAGTGGAGAAAATTCTCTCACAACAGAAGTTCCTGGACACATGGGGGAACTTACTCTCATTTTCCCTCCACCACACAAAAGGATCAGCATCCACATTAATAGAGAGTTACTTTTTAGTCTGTCCTCGGTTCAGGAACCGTTATCTCATCATGACTACGCTTGAGATGCTTAGCCATATTTGCGTATGGGACACGTGTTAGGCAATGTTTACAAACAGCAACTTTTCCATTAACTGTTTTAACTCCCTGGTCGTTGTATACTACAGTGAACCCGAAAAAAATCCATCCTGGAGATGTGTACGAAGCCAGTGCTTCTTCAAACTTCTGCCTCTCGACTGTTCCGCCAGTGCTGGCCATGCTTGTTTGTTGTTGTTTTTTTCCGTGTCTGTGTGCGGAGCTGCGAGCTCAGCTCCAGTTACGTCAGAGTGAGGGAGGGCGAGTGGGTGGAGCATTGATTGGACATTAACTATCGGTGGAGGGCTTTCGCTCATTGGCGCTTGCTGCTTAACAGCCTGGTAAGCATTGAGCGCCAATTTCAAAAGGAAGAGCAAAACCGAACTACCGCGGTACACAAGGGCGTACCGAACCGTGCAGCATGTACCGAACAGTCCGGTATTTTACCGTGTACCGTTGCATGCCTAATATACCTGTATATATACTTACAGATGCAAATGCAAATTTATATTTTCTATTATTTGTATAGTGTTCTTTTTGTCCTTTTTTATATTATACATTTGTATAGTTTTTATTCTATTGTTTTTGTTGCTCTTAACTTTGTACTGTCCATGTTTATCTTGTCTTATCTCTTACCGTCTGACTGGTGTCCGATAATTTTGTCTTTTTTTCACAGCCATTACCTGCGGCCATCCTGGAAACCCAGCGAATGGGCGCACAAATGGGAGCGAATTTAATCTGAATGATGTGGTAAACTTCTCCTGCAACACGGGCTACATCCTGCATGGCATGGCGCGGGCCCAGTGCCGAATGAACGGCCAGTGGAGCAACCCTCTGCCTGTTTGCAAGGGTAAGAAGCTTCATTACTTCTCTAGAGTACCAAAGTTTTCAGAAACTCAAGACCGACACTAGCTAGAACATTATCTCACTGACCACAGTAGCTTGTTTGACAGAGACAGGGAGTGGGGTGCTGTCTGCGATTAAGCCAAAACTGCAGTCGCATAACCATAAGCAATTTACAAATGTAATTTTGTGATGAACATGTTACGAAATTCAAAATGCACCCGCGACATACATTCTGACATGAAGTAGGACTAATCACTGCCACAACGCTTAATTACAACAGATAGGTGTGTAGAAAATTATAGATGGTCGTCAGATGAATTCAGGTCGTGACAACAAACAGGGACGTATCTACCTTCCTGGTGTGATGAGATATGTCTTGTCCCTGAAAACTCTGTGGAACCAATGCAACGTGCAGCAAGGTACACTCCACAGCACACGTAAAACTAAACATCAGTCAGGGATTGCGAAACTGGAGCCTTGTCTGGGGGTTTTTGCTGTGAAGTTATCTTACTTCCTAGATGAAAGGGTTGACGGTTGCACTTGGCACCAAATGCGACTCTTTGGCACTGCCGGGCAGATGCTCCACCCAGTGTGAACGACTCTGCAGCTGGATTCAGTCCAGAGAAATGTGTGAATTTGAATGAAATAACTCCATTTGTTGTTGTCATTCCTATCAAATCCCAAGCCTCTTTGGAACTCTTTGTTATGCCAAGAGGCACATTCAGTGCTGAGATAGTCAAAGTGCCAATTACGGTGGAAATATTCCACCCTTGTTTTTGTAATATTATCATTCCGCTCTCATAGAATTGCATCTTCTGCCTTCGACTTTTCTCATAATATTATGAACTTATTCCTGAAGCTCTTGACTTTTAATCCCGTAATATTTTGCCTTTTTTATTGGAATGAATGCGCATATTAAATATTAATATTAATCTGTCAGCTCCAGTGAAAACTTTATTACTTCTGTTCTACAGACACCCTAAAATTCTGCTGCACAAACATTAAGCTGCTAATTATACAGCTTTTCAAGACTTTAATTTTTGGAAAAGGAATAAAAAAAACTTTCCTGGCCTCTTTTGAACCACTCTCACTCTGAGCACGCCATTTCCGTCCTGCAAAAACACAGATCATCTGTGAAATTGGCGTATTCTCTCCTGCCTGTGAAGTACAGCAGGGCTGAAAGCTGCCAACATTCAGTGCCACAATTTAAGGTCCGATTTAGCAAAAACTTGACATGAGTTATTATCTAAATGGAGGTATTAAAAGTCACTGAAATTAAGAAAAAGCCTCCACTTCTTTCAGTGAACTATTAGTGAGAAATAATTGAAATCCTGTAGTTAACATGCTACTTGTAATGTCATCCGTCTAATTACCAGTCCCCACAGGATTTCACAATTTTTTTTTTTTTGTGATTTTTGCAATCAAAATGACTGATTTTGTGGTGGTATTTTCTCAATTTGCGAGAAATTAAACAATTTTTTTTTCTCTTGGTAAACCCCATCCATGGTCTACATGGGCCTAGTAAGGTAGTAAATGGATGAGATATGAACAAAATTGACAGGCAGACAGATCTTTTGCAGTAATTAACTTCTGTTCTTTTGATGTAATTACCCCAATAAACCCAATATTTCTGAATACATGCCAACACATGCCACTCTCACTCTTATTACTGGGGCAGTAGTAAGGTATGCCTTCACTTTTTTACATGCTGTAGTCAAAAGTGTTACAATTTGTATGTCTCTTATGTCAGTTCAGTTGCCTGCCCTGAGTATCTCTCAGCTCACGTCCACTCAGCTGAGAGCAGTCAGTGCCCTCCATCCAAACACACCCAGATGCTCTAATACAGTTGCCCACGTGAGGCACAGATCAAAAAGAAAGTGTGTGTTTGCCTTCGTACTGACATTGTATGATTAGGAACTTTGTTTTAAAAAAAAGTTCAAAGAAAGTAAGTCTTCTCCTCTGCCATGCCTTAAATCGGATGCTGTCAGCAAAATTACGTAGAGGGCCAGCTGTGCGTGTTTTAATTGTAGTTATTTCTGACAATTCAGCCAGCTGTACACGCTTTACTTCTTCTTCGTTCTGACACCGTATTGACTTGTATTTATTTGCCTTTAAGGCTTTACGCTTGCAGACTCTTTAGATTTAATATTTTTCCATGCATAAAATCAAGCACATGAAATAACACAGAGTAGCTGAGAAAATGTATCAAAGGCAGAGATAGTTTGTAAAGTGCTTCTACATTACATCAAATGTGTTTGTCCCATACATGTGAAAGTGCATGTCTGTGAGAATTTGCTAAAGAAACTAAGAGTGTGTTGTGCGCGGCTGAGAGATGCAAGGAGAAGTGAGAGATATAAGGAATCATCTTCCAGAGCTCATCTAAAAAACAAGTCAAGATTGGGATTGATTGAAATTGCTGTCTTTTTTTTCCCTTCCAGACATTAAGCATCTTCTTTGTTTATGCCCCCTTTCCCTCCTTCACCCCCCGCTTTCCTTTCTCCTGGTAGTGGTAAACTGCTCGGATCCGGGCTTCGTGGAGAACGCCGTTCGTCATTCTCCGCAGCGCTATCCCGAGAGTTTCAGCTACACACACAGTGTGATGTATCACTGCAAGAGGGGCTTCTATCTGTTCGGCTCGTCTGTGCTCACCTGTCAGTCAAATGGCTTGTGGGACAGATCGCTTCCTAAGTGCCTTCGTGAGTAACGCCTCCGCCACCACCTGTCCTTTGCCACGTTCTCCTCTAGGTGGATGCAGCCATCAAAACAGAACTGAAGCGGCACGATTCGGGAGATTACCTGACACTGAGTGAAGACTGTGTTTAAAATATAAAATGAGAATCAGCACTAGTCTGGTTAGACAAATAACAAAGAATTTAGGAGAAGTTCACATTAAAACAGACAGAATCAAGTAAGCAAGTCAAATAGAGTAAATTAAAGACTATTATTACTATTTTAATGTCTAATATTATATTTATATTATATTTTACTGCCTATTATTATCATTGTGTTTAGTCATTATTTCTTATAAGTAATAAAAAATTATATATTCTGGAATTAAATAAGAGACCACTGCAAAAATGTTCAGTTTCTCAGGTTTTATTTTGTATAGGCGCAAGTATTGAACTGAACAGCTTTGCCTTAGTTTTTAAGAACTGCTGATAATATTTCTCTACTTTTAAAGCTATAATTTTAAAGGTAGTGACAAAACATAAAAATCAGAGAAATGATGCAGTGTTTACAGAATTATTCAAAGAAAGCAAATCTCTTGTTCACTGTTAAACAATGATGTACTTCTAGTAGTGTTTTGCCATCCAAAATGAGCAGAATGAGGTGCTTGTATAGAAATTTAACAGACATTGGCATGGAATGCCTGTCATACTCATAGAGATGCAGATTGAAAAATAAATTGCAGTGCTCACTTATTCTTTTCTGAAGCTAATATGAAGCTAGTATATATGCCTAATAAAATAGTGCAAGTAGTGCATATTCCATCATAATTCCATAATTACATGCTTTTATTTTTGCTTAATATATGAAATATTTTTCAGTATGTTCTGACAATTTTGTGCAATATTGATAAATTGTGCAACAAATGCAGGAAACCTGACTGCTAGAGACTGGTGCTGCAAGGATGCATAGTGTTAGTCCACTGTGTGGATTTTATTGTTTGTTTTTAAATTAAAATTAAATCAAAATTGATGTTTAAATGTTTCTTGTGTTTGTTAATGTGCACAGTGCAGATACATTATTTAGTAAAACCTCTAAGGTTTTCTGTTTATCATTTTCCTCTATCCCTTCTCTCCTTATATCCCTGTCTTCTGCAGTCATATCCTGTGGTGATCCGGGGACACCTCCTTTTGCTGTTATGTCGGGTAGGAAGTTCAGTAATGGGGCAGTGGTGAACTACTCCTGCAGTCAGGGCCGGACACCGGTGGGAAACGCTACGCGCCAGTGCCAGGAGGATGGACGCTGGAGTGGCTCGCCGCCCTACTGTTCTGGTATGTTGGCAATCAGAGGCCACTGGATTGTTTCACAAAGCAGGGTTTCTCATTTAACCAGACAATTTATGGGGCCTCTACTATGGAAAAACGCATTTTCTTTCTTTATGTTTTGTTTTAAAATGTACTGCTCACACCCCAGTCCAAACAATCTGTATATGGAAACTGTGCATCAAAATGAACCATTTTGAATTCTGATGTTACATAACATACAGTACATAGCGTAACCCATTTAATTTTATACACCTTTAAGTCTTTAATCACCCAAAGGTTATAAGAAGTCTTCTGAAATAATGAAGACTTTATTGATCCCGGAAATTTCTTAACACTGCCGAGAAAAATAGGGATACCAGCTGCCCAGTCCATGAGAACACAGATGATGATTGGGAGTTTATTCCCAAATGTGTCACTCACGGGCCTGTGAGCCTGAAACAATAGCTATTGTTGAAATCTGAGCAGTCAGCAGTATTTCAGGTGTTAATGATCTACAGTGCAGATACCCAGCCCTGCCCCTGGTGATCTACTCTAATGCAGATTGTAGGTCCAACCCAAATCTGTCACACTTGATCTAATTCATCAGATGGCAAAGTCCCTGAGTATTAGATCCAGGTGCATAAGAATGTTTGAAAAGAACTCTGCTGTAGGTAAATCTCCAGCGGCCGATATGGGCATCCCCAACCTACATGTATTGCAGCAAAGTATAAATACCTCTTTGAGAATGTATTCCTACATATTTAATCATTGTTCTGAAGTTGCATGTATAGGGACATGTAGTTTTTTTTCTTCTGAATACAAATGAACATATTTTCTTTGCTAAGAATATATTCTATCCTGAGAATAAAGCCATACATTGTATCCTCATGTGGTGATATGAGCACACAAACCTCAAGTTACTTCAGGAGCTTCAAAAAACCTTTCAAACTTTCAATCAAAATCACTGTTGTTTTGAAATACTGTTCAAATGTAATTATACAATTCTGTTATTTTATGTTAAAGGCTACATTTACATTCACAGATTTAAGTGTGATCAATTTTTCTTTGTCAGGCAGTGGCAAAAAAACATGGCAAAAATATAATAAATGTTTTTGTTATGTATTATTGGGCATTAAAATGCATAGAAGCTACCCATCAAATTCATCATTGATTGAATAGAATTTGCTGTTCTAAACCTCTTTCACTGAGTCAAAACCATGGGCAACAACATTTTGTTGGTACCCCCTTTGTGGCTGTAAGAGTTTCCACTCTTCTGAAAAGGCTTTACACAAGATTTTGGAGTCTGTCTGTTGGAATTTGTGCACATTCAATCAAAATAGCGTTTGTGAGCCAGACAAAAAGGCCTGGCTCACAGCATTTCAGTTCATCTCAGTGGTGTTGAACCGGGTTGAGGTCAGATCTCTGTGCAGGCACTGTAGTTCCTCCTTACCAAACTTGTCAAACCACATCTTTAAGGCTGGGAGAGGAAAGGACCTCCCTCAAACTTTTGCAGTCCCCTAAAAATAGCTGACTATTATTCCTCTACCACCAAACTTTACCAGATTCATCCATCAGAAACATGATTCAATCAGAGAACACATGCCCATTCCAGAGTCCAGTACTGACGTACTTTATTCGAAGCTTGTGGCACTGATCTTAGGCTTGTGTGTAGATTCTCAACCACGGAAATTCATTTCATAAATCTTGCAGTGGACATTTTTTCCTAGAGACAATTCGGAAATCTTTAGTGGTCGATTCAACAAAGAATAGACCATTTTTACCCCTTACATACTCCAGCATCCCTCCTCTTTGAGTCTTGAGCTGTTGTTGCCCATAGACAATTTTGTTTCACAACAATAGCACCTAGAGTTGACCAGGGCAGATCTTGCAGAAGTTTCATTAATTGTGGTGAAGTGGTGTACTATGACAGTTGTAATGATCTCTTCAGTGTCACCCATTCTACTAACAGGCTTGGTTTATGGAGAGCATGGATATGTGCTTGATTTATACATGTTAGCAAAAAATGTAGCTGAAAGAGGGGTGTCGACACTTTTAACCATGCAGTGTGGTTTTTGAATATGGGCTTTGACTAGGAAGCAAGTAAAAGAAAGACACTGTGATGAAAAGTAATTGAAAATCAAGTAAAACTGTCCCTAAACATATGTGTGTACATCATCATTTCTACATAAATGTCCATGTGCGAGTTCTGTCTTTGTTGAACTAATTCCCAGGTGGCAGTCCAGGTTTTTGCGGAGACCCTGGCATCCCTCCTCATGGCTCTCGTCTAGGTGAAGAGTTCCGGGTGAGGAGCCTCTTGCGCTTCACTTGCGAGGCAGGATACATACTGCTCGGGTCATCAGAGCGCACCTGTCTGCAGAACGGCTCGTGGAGTGGCACCCAGCCTGTGTGTGAGGGTAAGGGTCACAGATGGCTGGCTGGGAGGAAAGAAGGATGCACATACAACTCCATACACACACATTGGGCTCATACCACTAGAATTGCATTGCGTTTTTGTGCTTAATTCGTTCAGAACTGGCAAATGCCACTGCCTCCCGGCTAACAGCAGGGTCCACACTCGGCTCTAGAGTCAGGAAACATGGGTAAAGAAAGCATAGTAAATCATTACGGGCTGTCTTTGTTTTTGAGTCAGACCTACAGCTTCCAACCAAGCTTTAATTCACACACATACGTCCTAATGTAGACCTGTGATTATCCTTTATCCAGTATTGGGTTCTATATCTACTTTAAAGTGGATTTTTACAGCCTAAAGCTGTAAAATTCAGCAGTTGCTTGTAAATTCAATGACACAAGTGGTGAGGATACACAAAGGCCTCATAATTTTTGCAGAATTTAATGATGCATTAAACTAATGAGGGTTTGTGAAAGGATGCTCTAAGAAGTGCATGTTATCACACAAACACCAATAATTAGGCTGCTGGATGTTTGGCATTATTTTCACAATAAATGTCATAGACTATGCCATGCTTTACAAGGCAAAAATACCCTTTTTCTTAGAAATAGGCAAACCAAAAATAATACTGTATTTTACTTCATACACTGTACTATGAATGCAAATTCAAAGCATTGTACTTGTGTACTTCTTTAGCAACAGTGAGTATAGAACCATGACAACGACATCCTAAGCATACTTAAGAAAAATGTCCCTTACTAAATGTTATTTGTCAACACGGTGCTAACAAGCACGTGGAGCGGATGCGAGTATGCGGTCTGAATGTAGTCTGTATTAAAAACAAATCTGTCCAGCAGCACCTCCGCTCGTCTCAGCGCTGATTTATTCCTTTGTTTGTTTTCACTGCCAGACCGAATACAATAAGCCCATGGATTGGGTACACAAGATCAATAAGATGCATTATTTAGAGGCCATTTATAATTGAGTAAAGGGCTTTAACGGCTGTTTTAAGGCAGTAGAGATGGATAAGCATGGGAAGGAATACAGGTAGGGGCTGTTGCACTATCCTGGGGATACAAATAACATTGGCCAGGTACTAAATGTAAATTCTAGGGCACAGGGGGGAAACTAACCTGCTGCCGCTTTGAAAAAAAATGACTCAGAGTTTGGAAATATATCTGCTCATAGCAGCACCCCCGCTGCACCTTCCACTGAGATCTCATTAACTCTTTATTGAACCGTTTTTCTCTGTTTATTAAAGTGGTGATGTTTATAGTGACTAGTTACAGGAGTTAAGTCTGACCACAGAAGTGAAATGATACAGAACTGATTGCAGCGATGATAATGCTTATTAGGTTATATAGTTTTAAGTAGTTAAGAATTAAGACTGCAGTATTAATTCTTAAGTGCCTTTAGAATTATGTTAATGGTGCCGCTGCAATTACAAGCATGTGATTTAGTTGTGAATGAAATCATTTGTTCAATACACAGGATATGTTTGTTGTTGTAAAGTGTCTGTTTGTTTAGGCTAGTTATAAACATTTTAATTTAAGTCATTGCTGATTGATAGTAACTGAATAATCAAATGTGTGCAATTTATTAGAGCAACGTTTTAATTTTAGTTCATAAACATAAAACTAGAGATATTCTACACACATTTGTGAGATCCTGACGGTTTTCTTTCCTTCAGTGGCGCTTGAAAAAACAATGAGCATTAATAGCCTAAATATTATAATATTTTTATTTGAAAAATAAAGCCTTTTAAGTCTTATTAATAATCATAAACCTGCAAGCGTGTGTGCCCAAAGTTCAGCTTGGATACACACTTCAGCCCTGTTTGAGGGTTCGGCTGTAATAGGCTTGGAGATCTAATGTGCTTAATTACAGCTCTGGCCCTTATGCCAAAATGCCACTCCAAATTACTCTTGAACAGTCTCTAATTAGTCTAAATCTTAATGTATTTGATTTTAATGGCCTTATTTTATCAGATACTTGACCTGCCTCACTCCCTTTAAAAAGTATAGGCTTTTGATGGGGTTGGGGTTCATGATGTGACCATTTAAACAGGATTTTTTCTAAGATTTAACAGTCCTCTTTGCCGTCTGAAGGACTGTAGCAACATGAAGATTTAAAGAATTTTGAAGGCAGCCGGATGAGCTGTAGCAGTGGTGCACATCCCACAAGGTCACTGGCTGGGGCCACTTTATGGTACACCCAAGAAATAGGATTGAAATATCAGAGACTTGCCTCCTAATATCCATCGTGCTGTGTTACAGCATCCTTGAACGACAGGCATTCTAAGGGAAGGACTGAAGTGCTTAATTAACCCTGTAATATTCTGACTGTTGTTGTACAAGGATAAGTTGGAAAAAAATCCCCAATGGGTTTCTGCTGCACTGTTGAAAAAAGTTGAAAAATGTTCTAAGGGTAATATTTTTTGCATAATTGTGCCAGTCCTTAGCAGGAGGGCTTGTTTTCCACTGCTCCCCTGCTCCTGTGTGATGGTAATATTAAACACTATCTTCTCACATCCCGCTTTCATTGCTTTCCCCAGCTGTTTCCTGCGGAAATCCGGGAACTCCAGCTTTCGCCAGAATTGTCTTCAGCGACGGCATGCTCTTTTCCAATTCAGTAACGTATGCCTGCTGGGAGGGTTATAAAACGTCTGGCCTCACCACCCGCCACTGCACCACCAATGGCACCTGGACCGGCTCGGCCCCAGACTGCACAGGTCAGAGTGGTGGTCTTTTTTTTTGGATGGAATGCTTTGACAAAAGATTTAATGAACATTTCATCTGTACATACATTTTCCATATAGTGTATACAGGGGTTACAACAGTCTCGACATTTCGAGTTTACAACACTAACTGCATAAGCCGAGTGGGAGTTTGAGCAAGTGTCGTAATTACAGACGATCAGGAAAACATAGATTGTTTGAGCGTGGCAGAAGAATACACAGTAACGCGTATGACTCAGGGGGTTTTCTTTTTACATTTTTCTGTGGCTTAGTTGTGTTTTTATGATTTTACAACTGTGTTAGGATCAACAAGTGACTTAGGATAGGATGTGTTTCCTCCAAAATCACTGTCGAGGGAATGTTTTCTTAATGCTCAATCCTCATCCAGCTCTTCATCAGTATGATGCAGATCTATTGAGGGAGTTTAGGACACAGAATGACTTACCATGAGGTATAAACATCAACCCAAACGTGCTACTCCCTGGTAACCACACACTACAGGCTGCCATTTTAGACAACAGGGGTGTTGCAGGCTTATGGACAGTATTTTGCATTCTTTATTTTGTTGTATAAACATGTTTAAATATGTAGCTTCAATTTAAAAATTCAAGATTAACATTTATTTCTAAATAAACACAACAGAATATGTAAACCAAATCTTTAGCATCTATATGCAAGCATGACATGTTGTATGAAGGTACACAGTGCATCAGTGTGTGCTATTAGTACATTGTTTTTGAGTGAAGCAATTATAGAAATATCAGCCAAGACCGAAATGTATTAATTTATCTTCCAAACGAGCAGTCAGGTCTGTTATTTGATGTTGTCTAACCTGTGTTACAGTTTATTGCATAAATTATGTTAGCCAGTTAAATGTGCTTGCGCTGCTATACTAAGTGATTATTCACGACTCGTTGTGCTAAATAGCCAGTTGCCTCTAACTTTCAGTGAAACTTTGATTGCTGTTTTTGTATCAGTTCAGCGTGTTGAAGAGCAAACAATGTATTTTATGTTGTAATTTTGACTACTGAAATGTACTAGTACTAGAGTTCCCTTATTCATTTACAGTGTGATCTTTGGGAATGAATGAATGCATTAAGGAATTAATGAACAGATAGATAGATAGATAGATAGATAGATAGATAGATAGATAGATAGATAGATAGATAGATAGATAGATAGATA
>JBBPCW010000147.1:6325703-6336887 GCA_037974425.1 Phenacogrammus interruptus | reverse complement strand
TGGTAATGCAGACGCCATTGTTATACGTGCACAAACAGATCAATGACTTACTGCTTGTTTTCTTCTCCTTTGATTTTTGGTCTGTTGTTGTGGGGACATTTCCACGCCCCAAAACGTGACGCTGAACGAAACAAACTGTGATCGGTTATTTGACATGTCGGTCAAACGGCCTTATGGGCGGGCCTTGTCCAAAGAAAGCTGCTATGAATTCCAGACCTTCAGCCATCAGTCTGAAGGTCTGGCTACGTGAGACTAGGGAGCTATTTGATGTGATCAGTTTTCCAACATCAGTGCAAACACTTGTTGTTGCAGTGGTAATTTGATGTGCAACAGCTATTTCTAAACTGAAAATACCTGAGCTAAATGCAGCAGTATAATGGCTTTTATTATTTAACAAAGTTCATAAAGTTCATACAGTAATAGGTGACTGAGTTTTTTCTTCTGCCAGCAGTCCATAGTTGCTTGGGAACAATAACATACACTAAACTTTCTTGGCAGAGAAATTGATAATATTTAAGTGTTCATTCAGTTTTTTTAATTGCATCATATTTTATGTTGCCTTGTGTTATGCCTAATAATACCCTTACTCATAATAAAATTAGTGAAACGCATGGCTTTATTTGGTCAGTCTGTGATATTTTTGGCTTTGGAATACATTTCATATGCTGGTCCATGTAACTGCATTTCTTTATAGAATTTGAGAAGCATTTCTGAGTAAAGAGTAGAGGAAAAGACAAACAGAATGGCAGTAGCTGGGTCAATGGCTAATGCAACTTTCTGCTTTAGTTTAGTCCGTTGTTTATAGTTGTTGTCATGCACTTGAGTAATGTCATGCACTTGAGCTCAGCCCCTTTTATATCTTTTACAAGTGATTATGTCCTAAAGCTCCACATATGGACTCAACAACAAGAAATAAACACATAAGGGCCCATTTCAGATGGAAATGGTTGCTTGCAGTGGCTGATTCCCGAAAGGACAAAAGTGAGGATTGCTGGCCTCAGCAGAAAGTACTAAAGTTAGTCAAGTTTAAGCCGTTTGTTCTTGGGTTGTAAATCTGTGGGCGAGTTTGACAGCCCGCTCCGTGAAATCCTCGGGGCTCCTCACTCATATAAAGCTCCTTCACTGTCTGAGCCCGAGAGCGTGAAGACACGAGTCGACTAACGCCGAGGTGTGAAGACCCGGTTCATATATTATGTAAGGTAGCAGCACTTAAGGCATGTTCCAGAACTTTTTCCCTCCAATAGCGCAGCTCCGTGGCCCATGAAGTATGACTTCGTGTGGGAGTCAACCGGCTGTGTGTCGATCAGGAAGCCCTGTTGTGCCCTTCCCTGGCTTATTCCCTGCACATTCTTCTGTTCTATCTCCTACTGTGCAGCACACGCCTGCCGACAGCCCGAGACGCCATATCATGTGGATGTGAGGGCCATTGACCTGCCGACGCTGGGCTACACTCTCATGTACACGTGCCAGGATGGCTTCTTTTTGGCCGGGGGATCCGAGCACAGGACATGCAGGCCAGATAACAAGTGGTCGGGCAAGCCTCCCATCTGCAAAGGTACTTACCTGTGCTGCTCAGAAACATTAACTCATGACCTAAAACTGCAAAGAGTACCTGGTGATATGCAAACTAAGTAGCTTAGTTGATGATTTAAGTCTAGTCTGTTTAGATATAATTGTATGTAGTTATTATAAAATATCTAGGTACAACTAAGATTACATTTATTTTCAGTGTACATTCTGTATTGACATGTTTGAGTCTGCTCATTTTTTTCTGTTTTTCTGTGTCAGCAAATGAAAAACACGCTGGAAAAAGTGATGACATTTATTTTCTAATTTAGATGAAAACAGAATATCTCCCATTTCTACCACAGAAATGTGGTATTGATTGAAAGTTCATAAACTGCACATTTGACATTTTTTCAGTAACTACTATTAATACTTTAGTAGCTGCCATCAAAACACTAAAGTGGACAGTTCCTTAGAGTTTACAAGGTTTAAACCAGACCCTAGATGTTAAAACTTTAGGCATTGCTCGCTTTCAGAATACATTAATATATGCGGTTCAGCTCATAGACTTAGAGTCCTATAGGGTCTTGTCAACCAGAGTGCCATATGATAGGCACATGCAGTAATACAAATGAGTCATTCTATGGGAAGAAAAATAAGGATGCTTCAAATAATAATCATTATCTGTCTGCATGCAAGTATAGTGTCAGAGCTCACCTGCAAAATGTCAACTTATCAATTATTTCTCCTGTCTCTCAGTCGGACCCAAAATAAACAGCAAGTCAAAGGGAGATTCGGACGTACAGAAAAACAAGATTCGGGGTACGTAACCTTTTCTGAGTCTTCTTTGTGGTCATTGTGCCTGGGTTTCAATTTGTCATGAAGCATCCAGGTCGAGGTCATCCAACATGGACGTTGTAGGCTGAATAATGGCACGAGTGAATAATAATGCCTATAGCTTAAGGCTATTTTGGAACCTTATAAAACATAATGAGTATAAAGAGGAGACATGTATGGTAACACTAAGCCTGAAAACATAACACATACTGAAGCATAAAAAAATTAATTATACCTGAGTAATTATGAACAGCTTACGTCTGTATTCACAAGATGATATTAGATGCTGTATGGCAGAAATTATATTGGATTGACAGAAGGGCTCTGATACAAAAGGGCTCTCTATAAGTGTGGATGGAACCAAATGGAACTTAATAAGCAATAACTGGGTTAAGAACAGCAAATATCAAAATACTGATATAAACTGTTGTCAAATACTTAAGCATTGGTTTTTAAATGTAGTTTCCAAAGCTTATAAATGTGTCATGTTTGGAAAAGTGTCACTAAATTTGCTTAAATATGTTTGTTTGAAAAGCTACTAATATTTATGCAATTGTTATTGCTAATGTACAACAATAATTACATGTAAAAATAATATTTAATTTAATCATTTTATCCATTCATGAGCAACCTTTACTGATTCTGAACCCAAGCATGTATCAAGCCAAACAAGTTCCTTTACATTTTTCTTTTCATTCATTTGTATTTACACAGTTTTAATTTTAGCATTGAGATAAGTGTCATTTAGTAGCGCCCACCAATGAAAGTGTCACTGAATTTGGTTGAGGTGAAGTTGACCACCAGTATGAAAAACTGTTTGTGCATATTAATGTATAGCCTTATGCATTTATTCTAAATTGTATTCATGTGTGTGCAGTTCCAGCAGATGTGTTCTCTTTAAACTCTGGCTGGGCCGGCTTCTATGAGTACCTCGGTAAGAGACAGGCTGCCACAATAACAGTCAATGCATTCAATGCCACGACAAGCCGAGTCAATGTCACTCTTCTGGAGCAAAGCGGAGTACAAATCAAGCTCTCGGGTAAGTCATTAAACATTTACTAAAATCTCAGGCCCTATATTATATGCGGCATTGAATGCATAAGTCATAAAAATGACAAATATCCACCAACAGCTGATGATTATGTCATCTGCTATATCTTTTGACATACGCCTGACTATAAACATAATAATTTTTACAACCATAATAGGACTCTCATATCCAATCACCAAAAAGTACAACAAATAAAAGCCAACAGAATGCATGGATGTTGTATAATAAAAGCATTATGTTGTCACTGGCCAAAAGAAGAGGTATTGTTTCAGGAGACCTTTTGATAATGTAGAATGGAAACAAAATAACAATAATAATTACATCATTCATCAACAGCCCCGACTGGTTCTGAACCCATTCATTTTTCCAACATTGTTTTGCTTGAGTGTGTATCAAGCAAAACAAGTTCCTTTACATTTCTCTTGCCTTGTTTATTGAACCGGGATTCATTTGAACTTACAGTTTTAATTTTAGCAATGAGATAAGTGTCAAGATTGCATTTAGTAGTGAGAATTGAGAGTGTTATTGTTCATTTCACACAGGGACGTACAAGAAAGAGGAAAATCATCTATTACTGAAAGTCTACAATATCAGAGGCCCAACAGAGCAGTACTTCAGTAAATTCAAAAATGACAACTGGGCAATGGATGGATATGTAAGTGACACAGAGTAGTACTACCATTTTAAAGCAATTGACATTTTTTTGGACCTTAGTGACATAGTGAAAATTCGGATAAAGTAACTGATAAAAAACATTTGATTCTTTTTATAACTGGATTGTTGCTCATCCATGAGCTTGCATACACAAGGGTTCTTGTATTTGATTGCTTCTTTGTTGCCCTTTTCTCTTTCCTGATCCAGGTGACAGCAGAGTCTGAGAAGAAGATGTTTGTTTACCAAGGTCATATCCACAGCAAAGATTTTGGGAAATTTCAGTTGACAAGACAAGGTAAAATGACTGAAATACTTTAGTCATTTGCAATATCCTTGATTCTGTTTTGTTATCTTAGGGTTTTTTTGCAAGCTGATCTCACGCATTCTCACATTTTTTTCAATTATATTTTCAGGTCTCATCACCACAGATATGGATTCCTCCAATCCTTACTATGGCACAAACAGCAGCTCAGTAGCTGCTGCCATACTGGTGCCCTTCTTTGCTCTCATTCTGTCAGGGTTTGCCTTTTACCTCTACAAACACAGGTAAGCCTCTCCAAGCAGGCACCTTACATTAGCCATGCGTTGATGACGTTCTGTCCATTGTTGAATGTTGATTTGCATTTGTCTCACTGCAGTAACAGGGAAACTCCTGTGCCCAGCCAGAAAATGTGGCAAATTAGAAGTAAAATTAATTCCATTTTTTTTTTTTACCAGTAAGCTGTGGCATTGTTTGTAAAATAGATAAATAAAGACAAATTATCATAATAATTAAAGTGATAAGAGCATTGGAGTTTTCCTAAGTTTACAAAAGCAAGCAACAGAAGAATGTGACGTACAGTAAAAAAAAAAAGAAAAGAAAAAAAAAAACTGTAATGACGGGTGACATTTGCCCAATATTAAAACAAATAAAAAAATTGGCAGGGTACTATCACAAGAGACAGATGAGAATGAGAGACCCAAAGACGTAATCAGGGCCGGCTCCAGGTAAGACCCCAGCAGCTAAATCACTAGGCCACGAGCCCTCTGCTGCCACATCACCATCGTCTCCTTTTCTTTTTCGCTCATCTTGTCAGAGGGAGAGGAGGATGCACGATGTGTGTGGGGGGTCCGGGTGGTGGAAGGCCTGTCGCAATTATTACATAAATATCTGACGGCAGTTATTTTAGCCGATCATTTTCCACACACTGTAGAGCTGCATTTAACGCCATCAGACTCACACTAAAACAGAGATAATTCTACTCTCCTGCAGATTAAAATAACACTAAGCTTTACTTTTCTGGACCACTTAGTGCATGAGAATGTAATTTAGAGTGGTGGTTATATTAATACTTGGGAAGACATTGCTAAGATAACACTAGGTATTTTTGTAGTGCTAGCATGTATAGCTGCATATTATATATATTATATGCATAATATAATATCAGTTTTCATGATCGTGACAGGCCTCGGTGGTGGTGGTGGTTGGGTGGTTGGGGTGGGCTTGGCATGCTACGTTTGTGGTCTTCTTCATCTCTGTCTCTCTAATTCGACCAACTAAAAGCCATCCTGTTTAATTTCTGTTTGTGTAAATGTGCCACCGAAATGTCACGGTCGTTTTCCCACATAACTGTTCAGTTTTATTTATATAGTAGTAATGAACTGATGTGTGTTTGTTTGTTTTTGAGTTGTGCTGAAGTTCTTTGAAGTGTGACGCGACCCTTGCTCTCCTGAAAGGAGGGATTTCAAATTTGGTTCAAGATGCAGGTCATTTATTTAGATTAGCGCACAATTTACGTGTGACCATAAATCACAGCTGCAGCGGAGTAGCCGGGGAAGGGGTTATCAGTTACAGTTCTCTAACTTTTACAGATTGGGGAAAGCAGTGACCTTTCGAGAGCAGGATTATTTTAGCCCTTAATTATTAGAGCCAAGGAGACGAAATTTCCCCCCATCAGGTCTTATGGAGAGAGGCATTATGCTTCTTGCCTTTTTTTTTTTTTTAGCTTCTGACCGTTGCCATGATGGTCTTTTATTCCCTCTTTTTTTTCCCGTTTTAAATTTTTTTTTTATAAACATAATCAATCTGCAATTTTTGGACAGAAGACCTAATAGCTTCTTTGATTCATGTTTTAAAGAGGTTGTCAGTGGTTTAATAATGAGGTTTGGAGGTACAAGGAACATTTTTGCTAACAGCCCCCTGCACCAGTGAGGGGCTTTCGCTTCGTTTTATGCCAGTCCTTTTATTGGAGCGAAGCGGGAATTCAGGAGGCTCCAGCCTTCTAGTCCTAAGGAACGTTCAACCTGACTTTGTCATGGTGAATAAGCTCATCTGTGTGTTAAATATCCACTTAAAATTGCTCACGCTTGAGAAGAGCTCACTTGGTCATTTTAGAGTGAAAACCACTCGTGAAAAAAACTGAAATACTGAAGTTTGTGTGTGTTTATGTATATGTGTGTCTGAGTGTGTGTGTGTGTGTGGGACTGGTGTTTTTTTTTTTTATGTGGATAGCACATGTCTGTCTCACCCCATCTCTGGACGAGGGACTCATTCTTTTCCTTTTTTTTTTTTTACATGTATTTTATTTTTATTTATTTATTTATTGGCTCGATCTAACATTCCTAATGTCTATGTAACTCTTTATAACTCATGCAAAAACTATACTTTGGAATGCCCTACTTTTGCGAATGTCTCTTTTTAATCTGTGCCGTCGAGGTGTGGGCTGCAGACCTCGGCTCGTCTCTGGTGTAACGTGACTGATCTCTTCTTTTGGCAGAACAAGACCAAAAGTACAGTACAACGGCTACGCGGGGCACGAGAACACGAACGGCCAAGCGTCGTTCGAAAACCCCATGTACGACACCAACATGAAGCCGACAGAGGCCAAAGCCGTACGGTTCGACACCACGCTGAACACGGTGTGTACGGTAGTATAGCCTCCAGACAGCGCCTGCTGGCTCCGTGGCCCAGCGCCAGGCGCCGCAATCTTTCTTTTTAACTGAGCGCATTCGGGGAACGCTTGCTTTGAACGTTTCCTGAAATAAAGACGGCTTCTCTTTTTAAAAAAACAAAAACAAAAAAAAAACACAAAAGACAAGAAATAAATAACTAAATAAATAAAAAGACTGCAAAACCAGGAAAAGTCAGAAGTTATCAAAGAATCTGTTTTCCTAAAACTGAGCTCGCGTGCTGTCTGTGGTCAGGACATGTGATCGGAGAACAAGGAAGAGCACCACTAACAGCACATGTAGAATGAAAAGGATTTTTTTTTTCTATCCTCTCTTTTTCATGTTGTTCACCCCCCCACCTCCCCCTTTAAAAAAAAAAAAAGAAAAGAAAAAAACAGCATTGGGAAAATGTTGAAGTGTCTTTATAAGCTGCTCTGGCCCAGTGTATTTTCTTCAGTGAAGACAAAAAGGACAATGAACAGAGCAACTGGACTATTGTGGCACAGTGGACTGCACCACGCGTCTCCGGCAGAAGGGGAGATGCTACGATAAGCGCAAGATAAAAGGGGTCTGTGATCTCCGGCCCGTGGATGAAACAGTGAAATGTTTGGTCAGGGGGAGGGAGAAAGAAAAAAAACTTTATCGCACAAATTTTGCACTAGTATGAGATGGATATGAGCTCGATTTATCGTAACAAATGAACACACAGAAAAAAGAATAATATACAGGGTTACCAACCATATGTAGATAAACATCTAATTCCATATCCATGAAGAGCATGATGTCATGCTATGTCTATCGAGAGAGAGAGAGAGAGAGAGAAAGAGTGATTCTATTTTCGAAATTAGCTCTGCAAATAAAGTTCTGTTTATGTTTACATGAACCTCTCTGAAAGGTCA
Source organism: Phenacogrammus interruptus (assembly GCA_037974425.1). Taxonomy (NCBI): domain Eukaryota; kingdom Metazoa; phylum Chordata; class Actinopteri; order Characiformes; family Alestidae; genus Phenacogrammus; species Phenacogrammus interruptus. The sequence continues at coordinate 6,329,012 of JBBPCW010000147.1, read as the reverse complement.
CAAGGACACACTTTAAGCTTTGAACCATCTTTTTCTTCCTTAAAACCAGACATTCCATTCCATTTCTGTTTTTGTTTTTGATTCTGTTCTAGTCCCTTTTTTTCAAAGAGCATGGTTGACGCCAGTGCCCCCATCTGCTCACATTCATTATCTGATCCAATTGAAACAAAATGTCTTGTCAAGTGCTTTCATGAGTCTAGACATGGAGCTCTTTTTTTATTTTTTACACAATAATTAGACCGACCTTCACTCTTCAGCTATCATCATGTTTCACTTCCACCATCATCAGCCTTATTTTTATTCTGTTTCTTTTCTGCTTGGGCTCATCCTAATTGGTGAGTGGCAAATTTACCTACAGTATGTATCAAATATACCTCTTGAGCAGAAAGATTTTTTTCTTTCATTTTTTCACGATGCTGGTGGGAATGTTTGTTTTGACGAATGCTGCACTTACATTGAATCACGTTTTTTTTGTTGTTTTTTTTATTATTCCGACGTTTTGCTGCTGTTGTGTCAGTAATCACATATTATAGGCCAATCACATTCATCATCTGTTAATGCCTTTATGAGATTTTCTAACCCATAGCTTGATTCTTCTTTTTTTTGGGTCATCTCTCCCCTTTTATATCATTTTGATTCATTCTGTATCTCCTTTCCCCACACACTTCTCTGAGATACAGAATCAATGAAGTCCTCTCAAAGAAACACTGCCTTATTAGATTCATAAGCATGACAGGGCCGATCCGAATCTCGACGACCTGTATCATCACCTAGTTAAGAGTCTAGGGCTTCTTGGGTGCATATTCACTGTGATTTTAATCTCATTCGATTTGCTGGGTTTTTTTCTGACCATGCTGGTAAAAACAGTGCATGTACTCATTGTAAATGCTCCCTTTTCTAAATCTCTGAACTACCTGATCATAGTTCCTTTGGTTTTCCTTGGAGAAAAGAAGAAATGCCATCATATGCACTGCCGCTTCAACACGTCATTGGCTCAGCAATTGATGTACGCAATGCCGTTGTACCAGATTTGCTCCGATTGTATTCTCTGTCGAGGAATATGGAGGAGTGTTGCCACGCCATTGTGTAAAACCACAGACATTTGCTTGATCTCAGTACAGGATTTCTAAAACGATTTTTGCAGTCGAATCCCCTTGTCAATCAGAAACGTCTTCAAGTCTAGTCACGCTGTTGTGGACTGGTCAGGCAGAAGTGCGCAACTAATAGTGGTCTTTGGTTCCAACGCTCTCTCCCTACGAGCTTCTCCGTATTATAACCTAGATAATCCACATCTTGCTGCAATAATGTCAACTGCTTTTTTTCACATTTTCCCACGGCTGTAAAATAGTTGATCAACTGACAAGCTGTAAAACTGCGCTCACGCCACCGGTCACGCTCTTCACTCTCATCATTCTATCATGTGCTGCTGACTTGAAGTAGGTGCAAAAGAAAATGTTTTTTTTGTACAGAAATATATTTTTTATGAAGAATTTGTAAAATTATTAAATATGCTGTACTTTTTTGATTAAATGTAGGTACAATTGTTAAAATAAATGTTTTTACTGTATAAAATGTAAATTAATGGTTTATCTACCTATAAGTATATATATATACATAAATATATATATACATATATATATCTATGGTTGACACATTTTCCAGAAAATGTCAGTATGTACGAGCTTTTATGGCATATCCTGCTCGTATGTGTTATTTGACTTGGGAGAAAATGATGAACCTTAAAGAACTGTACTACAGATTGTTAAAAGACACATATTTTGAGAAATATTATTTCAGATAAATATTAAAGTATTTTAAAATATACATTCACTTTTCTTTGCATTCCACCACACGTTCCAGGGATGGCCCACGCAGGTAAGTAATAATCAGGTGCTGTTAATATTGCATGTTATCAGACCTGTGACCAACATCTGGTAGAAAACAACACACAATCTAACACAAGTTGCATTTTTATTTGGACTTATGTATGTAATAGACTATATGGCCAAAGTATTGGGACACACCTGTTTTTCAGGGTTTGGGCAAGGCCCCCTACTTTCAGAGATGCTTCAGCAGACCAAGACATTCTGGCCAATGACAGGCTCCATAATGACATGGCTGGATGAGGTCAGTGTGGAAGAACTTGACTGGCCCGCACAGAGCCCTGACCTCAACACCAGGACTTCTCGTCCAACATCAGCGTGTGACCTCAGCTCTACAGAATGAATGGTCACAAATTACCAGAGAAACTTGTGGAAGCCGCAGCTCTATATATTTATGTATTTGAATGCAGTGTTATGCAGGTGTCCCAATACTTTTGATCATATAGTGTATGTATATAGGTTGTAAAAGTAATACTAGTATATTATTTGCACGTTATACCCCATAGCTAGTCAGAGGATTTTTCATTTTGGCAGCATACTGAATTTGAAATGAGTGCTACAGTGTAGACTGGCAGCTTTAATTCACAGGTGCCTTGTTATTAAAAATGTGTATATTCAGGCCAGCTGTTTTTATAATGCCTTCTCTACATAATCCTCCCATTTTGGTTGCTCAAAAGTAATTTGACAATTGGCTTCATGATGTTGCTTCTTTAGTTTATGCACAAAAGAGCTAACAAAAGGTCTTGTTGGTTCTAGATATTAATAGTTTGTGTATAGTAGGTTATATGGGATGCTGAGAGCATTTCATGGCCTACTACATAGAGCCATTTCAGATTGCTCCAGGAATGTTAGGTAGCATTTTCATGACCTATAAGAGCAGACAACATGTAGCTGCCTGCATGTTGGTGACTTGTCTTACGGTATTCTTTTTATTTTTCATTTTCTGCCCCATAGAGGTAATGGGGCTTTGAAGTCATATCTAGTGTGCTGAGGTTGTTTACATCTGTATGTATGAATAACTGTTATTGTAATACTTGATGTGACCTGAGCTGTTAAGAAATGTGTAATAGGCTAATGTAATTGAACCATATACATACATATATACACACACACACACACACACGATGAGGCACCCAATAAAGTGTCAGCACCAGTAAAGCCTGACAACAAAGATAAAACCTTGAATAAATTAACAAAAATGAAATGAATAATAAAAAAAAAATACATGAAAAGCCCTTGAAGGCAATAGAAAGCTACGACAGTAAAAAAAAAAAAAAAGTAAAAAACTGATCTCATCAAGAACAGTATCCAGGATACAAGCATGGATGTGTCAAATACTATCAGAAAGTAGGGTTGTCACGGTACCAAAATTTCAGTATTCGGTACCGATACCAGTGAAAATCCACGGTTCTCTGTACCAATTTCG
>JBBPCW010000147.1:6300121-6311362 GCA_037974425.1 Phenacogrammus interruptus | reverse complement strand
GTACCATTTCATGCTGTTCATTGGACCTGAACTGTTTGAAATTCAATTAAATAAAGCTTGAAACATTGGGGTGTTCTAAAACTTTTGACCGTTAGTGTATGTATCCTGCTTCTCTAAAAGGAATAGTTTGACAGTAGTTCAAAATATCTCATCTTTTCACTCACCCCAGATGAAGTCGATCAGCCAAGACTCCAACTGTATCTTAGTGTTGGAATTACAAACCTATGAATACCAGAAGCCAATGGTCACCAAATAGACCAAAAAGTTTCTGTGAAAAAACATCAAGAACATTTGCTCATATTCCATACAGCTTTTCATTAAGGTCATACAAGGGTCTAAACCACATCAACAAGTCTATGCCACATTAATGAAGAAATGGGTTTGGCTCAAGCAGCTTGAGAAACATTTTGATGATGCATTTTTACAGAAATGTTGTGGGCTAATTGAGTGGTTATTGAATTTTTGAGCCCCACAGCTGCGGTTCTAACCTAAGGAAGCAATATTTGGTTGGTAAAAGGTCTTCCCTGATTGACTACATCTAAATGGAAAAAATGTGTACATCTGATTTTTCCACTGAACTTGTACGTTAATAAATGTAATGTAGTAAGTTGCAATTTTCTTCAGATTTTTTTTTTATTGTTGCTTGAGCCTCACTTCACCACATGATGAATCATTTACCCAATATACAATTTACTGACCCCTGTAATGTCCTCTGATAATGATTATATTATATACACTTTCTTCTACATGGCTGCATTCACTGGCTCCTGGAAGTGCACAGGTCCATGATCAACAAGAATTTGTATGTAAACAGGCCGTTGTGTGTATTAGTTTGTTCAGTGGTGTTACAATGTATGAGCATGATGAAAGAAACATGACCTGTCATTATTTCTTTCCAGAGGAAGATTATTTTCAATTTTTATTGGCCCGGCAATAAACATAAATATGCTATCAAAGGCCGACACTGTCATGAGTTCAAAGGGCATAGCATTGATGTGCACATGTATATATGTATATATGCGTGGTATGTGCTGACATCACAGGGAATAATTAATCATTTTTCAGGATATTCTGAGAAGAGTGTGCATGGAATTTCTCCTGCATCCTGAACACACCGCCTCAATCAGTTCAGCCGCCTGACACATGGAACACAGCCTGCATCTCAATGTAGCTAACCAGATCTGCGGTCAACAATGGAAGCCACCCCATCAAAGGGGAGGAAGAGTGCGAGTAAAAGTTCTGTCAAACAAATCATCATTGCACTTGTCAGTTCACATGAATGGAGAGATGCCTCATGAAATAAGAGCAGTGTTTCTGTTGATGCCGTTCCCTTTCATTTACCCGACAGATGCAGGATGCTCAACCTTTTCATGTCGACCTACTTTGGGAATATCAGTCTGAATTTGACCTGAGCAAGATGGACCTCTTCCGGGCGAAAGTCAACCCGAACTGCCTCACTGAAGTACTGTGGGATAATAGAATGCCTCTTCACAACATTTTGTTGTGAACACTGACGTTCTTTGCTTTACAAGAGCCTTCCTGTTGTCACTCTCTGGCAGCTGCTCTCTAGCAGTTTCATAGCATCTTTCCACAGTAATGCTTCTTGATATGAGCCCGCATCTGTAGCAACTGAATGAATTATAGTAGGGAGGAAAGCTTTGGAGGCCTAATAAATAAAGCCAAAATCCATGACATAGTGATCCTATTTTTCAAAGGACCATGGAATGTTTCTTTTCAAATTCTGTCGGGTATGCCAGCCAGCAGATTAGAGCATACAAGGGAAACGGTGAGTAAAACTTCATCGCCTTGCTTCTCCCCAGAAACCGGCCCTGTAGAGCAGCCTGCTGCCGAATTCTGTTCGTCATTGTGAAGGTTAAAGAAATCTAGGCTAGCTCAGAAATGCAGAAGTGGTAGAATAAATATAACTAATGCTGATAATCCTGCAAGGGGGTTCTTGTGTGTTTCCACAGAGGAAAATAAACAAAACCCAACCAAATGCAATGGCTGCGATGAAAAGCATTTGTTGACCGGAATATATCCAGTTTAGCGAATCTGCCGAATCTGGGACAAGTAACTGTGTTCATTCATGTTTTGTTTGTTTTTTTACCTAAAACCATATAAAGCAACGATCGCCTTGAATAAGTCTTGAAAGTTCTGGCACAGACTTGTCTGAAATAGATTTGAGTCCTTCAATATTACTCAACCATCCAGTAGGTCAAGATGACTGGTCATCTTGATCCAGTTTCTAGCATCACAGGCAAAAATCCTGGAAACCAGTCATGTAAACCACAATGCTGTATACTGGACATCCTATAGTATTCTCATTACTGGAATGCCTATTCAGTTATGTATCCAGGTATGTAGCCCCAATGTCTGTATATCATAATTTATATAACTGCATCTGAAAGTACACATATGAAAAATCCTGGTTATTGGCATTTAAATCCCATTATTCAACTATTCATCCCTAGATCATACAACTGCTATTTACAAAATATACTGGTATTCTGTGCATGCAATAATGATCTCCACAGTAAATTTAGTCAGAAAGCTGGTTTAGAGAGACTACTGTATTTTTTTCAGGCTGCAAAACTTCTAATGATACGGTCACAGCCCAGCTGCATATGCTGATGAGCAATAAAACACTGTCAGCTGTGACAGCCGAGTAAACAACGAAGAGAGTCACACCCGCATGCACTCAAACCCTCCTGAGCGAAGAGCCAGGTTAGGCCACTCCGAGGGGTGCATTCAACACTGCTGAACACAAACAAGTCCTGCAGTCTCACCCACTTACTCACTGTGGCATTCATTTCTTACCACTAATCCCACTACCATACCACCCCAAATCTGATAATACTTCCACAGCCTCTCAGTTCCATTGTTAGAATCAGAGTGTCAGATGTAGTTGCTGGAAGGCCACAGCACTGCAGAGGGTATATGAAATCTGACATACAGTATCTGTTGGAGAATTACTTAATTTACTGATTCGCAGTCTCAGTCTTGAATAAGCCAGTATAATACTTTGTTTTCTTGAATCCAACCCACCTTTGGTAAGCTAGCATGATAAATTAAATTTAATATCTAAAGTCACAGCAACACAGTGAATGTTTCATGAGCAAAATCACATTAATTGCGCAGAGCTCCAGCTCAAATAAATACCTTTGGTACCAATGGTGTTGCTGCTCTGGGTGCATTTGAAAGGTGGTTCCTTGGGACACTACTGAATGTCCATAGAGGATGGAATCTCCCTTGCTGATTATAATGGGGGCAGCTGGTGGCCTAGTGGTTAGGGTCTTATTCTTATGATCAGAGGGTTGTGGGTTTGAATCCCAGGACTGCTAGCGGCATCTTTGAGGTATCCATCCCCACAGTCTGTTTCCCAGGTGTTCTTGGCTGCCCGCTGCTTTACCTGGTGAATGGGTTAAATGCAGTGGAAGAATTTCATGCTGTGGTATGTTCATGTATGACAGAAAAACCTTCCATACGTGAACACACAGCACACAGTGTGAACGTTAACCCTAATAACCACTTTCGTTTTACTGTTTAAAGTGAATGAGTTAGCCAGCTATCTAATGACTATGTTAACTCCATGGCAAATCACAGCTGCATACAGGCCAACCCACTGCTCCCAAACATGCCATCATTACATTTGCTACAGATCAGGTTGATTTAGTCTAATTAAGTTTGTGCGGAAATGCAGTTATTAAAAGTTGAGCTGTCGTTGTCAATGCATTGATATCGGGTTGATAACAGCATAAAGTGCTGGATATTGGAAGGTATTGGGGGAAAATTATAGGAGAATACTTACCCACTAAATAAAAGTGCTTGTTGGATGTTGCTTGTTATTTCTTTGTTTTTGTTAATTGTCATTTATCTTAAAATGTCAGAGGAAAGAGAGCAGAATAAAGGCAGTATGATACAATATCAAAGTCAGTCTTAATGGAAGTCTCGGTTGCGGTTCCTTGGAGTGCAGAAATGCACTGAGATCCGCTCTTCAAAAGCATTTGTGCATGTATTAATATTAAACCAGATCACTCCATGGTTATTCATTCATAAATGTGATGAAATGTTTTGTTGTTCTACATAGGGTTTTACTGTACCGCTGGTAGATTATTGCAAATGCTTTTCCTCAAACTTTAAAGCACTTATTCATTAAAGAAATTTAGGGGGCCTGGGACAGCTCACAAAACACAAAACATGTGAATATACAGCTTTGGTGATGGTCCCCTGGAGCATTTAACAAAAAGTGTCCCACTTTCACTGAGTTCATGAGCCAGGCAGCAGTCCCGCTTGGTGGGACTGTGGGAGCAGGGGAAAAAAAGTTGGAAATTTTTGGAACTCCAAATTCAATTTTTTTTTCACGAAGCATAATTCACAACTAGAGGGTGCATTTAGTACAAATTACCTACAAACTACAAACACCAGAATCCAAATTCTAATTGTAATCAGAATACGTTAGAGTACTTCTTGTAGGGCTGAATAAAGTGCAGAAACTCTAGTTAAATAAGTGTCAAATTTTTACTATGTTGAATATGGAGACATACTACTAACATACATACTATGAGCGAGCTCCAAAACAGGTGAAAAATGCATTTTCTGGTTAAATATTCAAATCACAGCATGGACCTGTTTTCTACATTTTAGTTACAGTTATAGAGCCAAGAAAAGTGCTTATGGCCTTCTCTGATTAGAGAAATGGTGAGAGATTAAGCCACTGCCCCTTAAGTACTGCTGCCATTGACACAACTGCCAATTTTGGCGTCACTGTGCTGAAATGCCAGCATTGATTTTAGTCAAGGAAGGGGAGAAGCAGAAGCCATGCACTAATGCTTTCCAGCACGGAGGAACACAAGGCTTTGTTGCCTCAAATCCATGTCCTTATTAACTCCTTATTAGCAAATAAAGCACCAACTTCCAGGGCAACAGAAATTCAATGAAATGTTCCTGCAAACCAGAACCCAGGCCTGCTTTGAAATAAAAACAATGCAAACGGCTTAACAACCTTGAGACTCCTTTTTCCCTGTCTTTTCTACTGTAAGATGATTAATGAGATGATGGAATTTTAAGCTTTAGAGGATATGAATCGGTGGAACCCGAAGCACAGCGGTAGGTGATGAAATTCCAGACTTTTCTTTTTAGATGACTTGCTCAGGTGGGATTGTAGGGTCGATTCATTGTGGATCAACTCATTACACATTTATAACCAAGTAAAACAGTGTTTAAAAAAATTACTGAAAAAATACCTTTTAGTGCAATGTACAGGGTCAGAGAAAAAATGTAGAATATGTGCCCTTTAATGTCTTTTATTTGCCTGTTTCTATACCTTTACCTAGAATTGAAATAAAGCAATCTTTTAAACAGAAATGTAAAATTCTCTGTAGCAAATGCCTGGAATTTGAGCATAATTACCACACACAGCATGGATGCTTTCTGGTTTCTCAGACCTTTTGGAACACAAAAGAAGTCCATGACCCACTCTCCTGCCCTATCTCCTGTGCCTGTGGCTCTGGTGTTTTACATTATGCTAGTGCACTGTACTGTAGCCAGATTCTCCTGATGTGATTTGATTTGAAACATACTGTAGGTTGGTGTAGTACACCCCTTGCCGACCTGGAAGACATAAGGATTCACAGCGGAATTATAATAGATGCCAAGGGCAAAGTTCTGGACAGTCTTCTGCCCAAACAAGAACTCTACTAAAAAATGCCAGTGGTGTGCAACAAAGTGTTCTGATGTTAAAGGAATTGCTGAAACAGGTTCTAACAAGGAAAGCCAGTCAATGTTTCCTAAAGACATTCTTGTAGTAGTGCAAAGTGCTGAGAATGTGGCCTTTGTTAGATATGTAATTAATGGCTATCCTCCACAGTTCACCATTCTTCACCCTTCATTTTTGCTGCTTGTGAGGAAGATCTCAGCCGGACCAATATAAGACCATGTATTCACATTCTGTGCGCAAGACAAATACCTTTGTTAGTTATCTTTTTCAGAATTAGAACTAGAGAGCTTTATTGATCCTGGAAACTGCTTATGCCAGGAATGCACAGACAAACAAGAGACACAAAGACAAGAACGATAGAAATTATAAAGACAAAATAAAACTCTCCAGGAAATTCTCGGGACTGAAAACACTCTATAATATACACAAAATGTGAGAGTGTAAGGTGACGTAGATACCTGGGTAACAGTGGTTGGAGTTATGGAGACATAAGTAGTGATATTGCACATAATATACTATTACCCACAATAATAAAGATGTTACAAGTAATGATAATGATTTAGCACACAACACATTTACAACTGTGGAGTGTGTGATCATCATTGCCCATAATGGGCTGAAGTGTAGATGGTTTCCAAGTTGTTGAGTTTCTCATCCACCCCCTAAGCACACCACAGGATAAAAAAAAAAAAAAAAGGTACTGGCCTCATAGTACATCCACAACATAGTGTTGCAGATAGGAGTCTCCGCAGGGAGTACAGCCTACTTTGACCTCTCTTTTAGGTGGCCAGAGAGTTCGTTGAGCTTATTGGTTATTTCCTATGTGCACGCCAAGGTACTTGTAGCCCTGAACAATCACCATTTCCACATCCCTAATGTACAGGGGATGGACAGGAGATTATGATAACTTTTCTGTGAGAAGCTCCTGTACTACACAGCACTCTTTATGACATACAACCATGTAGGTGCACACTGTGGCCTTTCAGTCAGATATTCCATAATCCACAAGACTAGGGGAGCATGAACCTGCAAAGAGGACAACTTACTCTCCAGCAAGGCTGAAAGGCACTGAAGAAATCAAAGAACTTGATACTTAGAGATCCCCCTGGCTTGTCTAAGTGGCAGTAGGCAAATTGCAGCAGGTCGAATGGTGGAATCATCCACTCCAGCACTGGCCTGGTAGGCAAACTAAAGGGGATCTAGTGCTGGCCTAACCAGAGAAAGGAGGATGTGCAGTCTTTTGAAGACCTTTATGCTGTGTGAGGTGAGGGCACCTGGCCTGTAGTCCAATGGGGCATTGGGACGCACCTTCTGCAATATGTTTTCCACAGCACAGCTACTGTCTTTATACTGAGGCTCAAGTTAAAGATCTTTAGCACTCCACTTAGCGGAGTGGCACATAACTTGAGCATCTGCGGACCATCTAGGACCTTGCCAGGATGGCAGCTTGCATAATGCTCTCCACACTTAGTCCTCTGTAATGGTGATGGATGGTCTATGGGCATCTGAGTCATCAGTGGGAGGAGAAGCAGTATAGACTTTAACAGGCGAGATGGTGGGAGAAGATGAGAAGTAGGATGGAGAGAGAAGCATGCGTTAGCATTAGCAGCATGCAGGCAGCCCAAACCAAGCGCTGTAAACAGCAAAAATGCAGTAATGACTCTTTCAAACTTGTGGTTAGAGAGGGGACAGTTTACTAATGCTAAACGTACTACATTACTGCTGTAAAAAAAAAAAAAAAAACAATGTTTAAAAAATACATAATGGGACACAACATTTATAAACATGCTGCTGCTGATTTTTAACAATAAAGTAGTTGCCATTCTAACTGATATTCTGTGAAGTTTAAATACTGGGTTAAAGGTGTAGAGCCAAACTCAGCTGGACAGAAATTACCATGCTAGAAGTACCATGTTTTGTCTGAAAACATCTATGTTAGCTTGAAAACATTCATTGAAAGGCATGCTGAGTGGTCCAGTACAGACTGTGACCTGAAATGTAGTGGTGGAAGCCTCCTGCACCTAATTTGCATATGGACCATGAAATTTGAAAGGGTTCTTTCTGAGTGGTCGGTTTTAATGGGTTATTTCAACCATTTTTAATGTTCGTGAGGGGACACTGCTGGAGAGTTTTGGTTTGCTTACCACAGTGTTTCGATCTCATTACATTACAGTTATATTAAGTCTTTCAAGACGGAGAAATATATATTTTTGCTGTTTTTCATTCGAAATGAATTCAGATCCATTTCCATCATGCAAAATGGAAAATAAGGCAAGGAGAGCATCAGGGATCAGAGAACATTTTAAAAACAGTTTTTAGATAACCATTGCATTTACTGAAGTAAAAACACATGACCAATATCACCTTATGTCACAGATGTAATTGTTCCCAAACTTAATAAGTGATTGTTTGACCTTTAGCAGTGACAACTACAACCAAATACTTCTTATAAATATAGACCAGTGTTTCACATCACTGTGGAGGAATTTTGTCTCACTCTTATTTGCAGACTTGAAGGGCTTTTGAGCATGACCTGTCTGTATAAGGTCCTGCCACAACATCTCAATAAGGTTCAAGTCAGGTCTTGCACTAGGTCATCCCAAACCCACTGGAGTCCCAGGACCTCAGAAACAGCTTTCAACAACTTTTTCTTATTTCTTTCAGAATTTTGAATGTAGCAGTCTGTGCTGCTTTGTTAAGGTCTTCTAGCCTGCCTCATATTGAATAAATGGTTCAGTAATGTTCAGTAAAGTAATGTGTAGATTCAACTGGACTGTTAGTAATCAAGCCTGAGTGTGTCTAGTATGTCTAGTATACCCGGTCCCAATTTTCAACTAAATATAGTTAACTGGTCACCTTTTTTACACAGGTCCTGTAGCTGTTTGATCTCCTGTTATAAGTAAATTGATCATTAAATACATTTATTTGTGTTAATCTGGTGATCTTTGTTTTTGAAGTTCTTAAGCAGTTGCAGTGTGCAAAAACAGCAGAAAATGTACATGTAGTGCTTTGTAGTCATTACAAAAACTGATTTTTTTCTAAAACCACCATTGTAAAATAACTCTGTAAATCTCCCAGTTTATTTGTTTACAGCTCACTGATTAATCTATCCAGAAAAACGTGTTGAATTGTCCCATTAAAATGTATTAAACACATATTCAGACACATATTCAGATTTACTGGTGAATTTGAAGTCATTCTTTAAAGTAATTCTTCATCATTTTTTGGTGCCATTGTTCCCAAGATATTTTTGGACCATAATAACCTATTTGATTTCAATGAGTTTCTTTATATACCCCAGCCAACCTTGCTGTCTCTCCAGAAGCCAGTGTAGCGAGCATGAGGCTTTTCTAAGAGAGCAGTGACTAACATGCCTGACAGATCCTCTGTAGAGGTCACCGGTGACCTCCGCTACATTATTATGTCTGCTTCTCTCTGCTGGTCCATCGCTGGGCTATGTGATAGAGCTGAACTCAAACTGCTCCTGACAGTAAATGTGAGTTTAAAAGTATCAAGGGCAGACATGACCTGAATACCAATGTGAAATCAGCATTGATTAGAGAGCACAGACAAACCAAGAAAGCCTCTGAACATGTAATAACACAGAAAACAGTCATTCTATCCTCACGTGGGAAACAATAGTACATGCATTATATCAGCCAGTTTTGAGGTCAGAAAATAATGGAATACATGTCCATGAAGGGCAGATACCACATGGCTGGAAGCTTGTATCACTTAATTTTTACTTCTTTAGCTTTAACACTGATGTCCCATAAGCCAATGAAATAATAACTGATGATTGTTTTGTATAAACCTGTTAGTTAGAATCTCTGCAATCTAAATCTATGCAAAACAGATGTAGAGTGTTGGCCCTATCATCGAAGGTCACAAACCTTGAACCCACAGCCACCTGTGCCCAAGAGTTCAAAAGAACATAACTTTTTGAATGATAAAGCAAATTGGAAGTTACTGACAACTGTCCAGGGTGCACCCCGCCTTCGCCCATAGCAGCTGGGATAGGCATGAAACACTGCATGACACTGAGTAAACAATATATTTGATATCTATAAAGACTATCTATAGACTTGCAGCTCCATTCCACTTATAGCCATCCCATGTGCTTAACAAACCATTTTCTCACTGCAAAATTATGTTCATGCTACCAACTTCTAAACTTCTGAAGGCCTTTTCTTTAGTCTGTTCTTGCACTTAGACTAAAGTACATGAGTTACACTCATGCCCACAAGTCTTAGGCTTGAGACCCTCGACTCTCGACTTGATGAGAGGATCAGGCCCAGAGACAGTTATGTGATGGTAAACAGATGGTATTTTAGCCTACTGATAAGCTAAATAAGCTAAAAGTTGAAGCTTGTGTTATGAAGTTCAATAACCCAAAGCTTGGACCCCCTAACTTGGATGTGTTAGTCAGTGTTAGTCAGTATGTACGAAGTGAAGTGGATGTAATCAAAGGGGCACAGACTTACCAAACAGCCTCCCTGCCAGCCCAAGCGCTGTCTGCCGTAAACGGAGGGTTCGCGTAAGCACTGGTCCTCCGCAATTCCCCTCCAAAGTTCAGATTTGGGGAAAACCCCGAAAAACAAATAAACAAAAGGGGAAAAAAAGTGTTCCCAAACGAAAATCCAAAAGGGAAAAAGGAATCCTCTTCACGCTGAAAATGTATGCAGTTAACAGTACGGTCTCCGTTGCGTCGTCCACGATAGGCCTTACCCAGTGCTTCCAAACATATTGTCCTCCATGAATACTTGCTCGCCGGCTAATATAGGCCAGGATCCAAACCATCAGTGTCGCAGCAAGCCAGTGCCCCCTTGTGGACATTATGGGTTTGTGAGAGTGTACTGTCTATCTATAGTGCACCTAACCAGGAAGAGACATCCTAACACTTGGCTATACCTGGCTAAACCCATATTAATACTGTATAGTTTACACTGAACTCCCGCAGTGCTAGAATGTAGAATACAGATGATACCCCTGTATAGACTGTACTGTAATTCATGCACAGGCGTTTTCTTTGGTATGTGTTGTCGTTTTCTTTTGTATAAGCAGATGGATTTCACCATCACAAGAAATTGTTTCTCTCCATAGTCCCAAAGCAGTTACAATTATTTTATAATTATAATGTAATGTAGCTGAATTTATGTTAATATTTATGTTATAAAAGTACTCAATGATATTTTTCTTAATAATTTAGCACTTAAATGCATGAAAAATTATATATTGCCACAAAAAGCTGTGACATCCGGGCCTCGCTTATACTAAAGAAAATGACCGTGCATACCAACGAAAACTCCTGTGCATTAAATACAGTGCAGTCTATACAGGGCTATCATCGATATTTTACATTCTGGCACTGCAGGAATTCATTGTAAACTGTACAGTACGAATACGGGTTTACCGTTACATTTTCATTAAGGCTAATGAGTTTAAAATTTAAGAGTTTTGGGAGCATATTTAGGGTCATATTTAGAAACCGTATACCCTAACCCTAATAAAAATAGGCATTATTA
>JBBPCW010000147.1:6274680-6295796 GCA_037974425.1 Phenacogrammus interruptus | reverse complement strand
TGTGTGTGTGTGTGTGTGTGTGTGTGTGTGTGTGTGTGTGTGTGTGTGTGTGTGTGTGTGTGTGTGTGTGTAAGAAAAAGAGAGAGCGAGTAAGATAGACAAAACTCACTTTAGTTATAATAGGTCTATGGGCTATACAAAACATGTTCATGAAGTTATTTTCACAAAATCACTCTCACATATAACGATATCACCAGCTTTATTCTTCACAGCTTTATTCTTTGGTCTGTTTCAAAACATGCCGTTTGGACAGAGGGCCCAGTGTGAGGTCATACTGGGCCAATTTGAATAGAACTGGCATAGAACCACCCCCATCAGTTGAGACACCACCCATTTGATTAGTTGAAGATCCACCATTTTTTCTGCTAGTTCTACAAGCATGGATAAGCCAAGCACTATGGCTACATGCAGAGGCAAGTCACATGTGAAGTGTTGCATTGTTGACTGCAAAGAACAGCACAAATCCCTACACTTTCTCCCAGACAAAGAAAACTGAAGAACTGCGTGGCTTTCATTTCATTTTCGATGGCCATGTCCCAGCAACAATCGGTTTCGTAGCCCCCATCTACGATTACCAATAGCAAAGTCTTGTGCCCTAATGTTTTTAGAGAACAAATTGGTCTGTGCTATTTTGTACACTCATTCATTTACATCCCATCAGTCGACAACACACTTACTTGAGAATAGTACAACACACTTCTATTTCATTATTGAAAAATAATGAAAAATATAATTTCTGGTTTGTGTTGTAGGCTACTTTATTGGGAGTGCAGTCTCTTTCTTTTTGTTTTGTTTTTTTGTTGTTTACTTTTCTTTTTTTATTTTCATCAACTCTCATCAAAATCAAATGAACAATGAGTCTTGAAATGTTCACTGATAACATAAAAACATCCCCTCTCCATTTCAATTGATTTCTCCCTAATCAGGACCAGTGAATGAATGATTTTCTCTCTGAGACTGAGACGTTCAATGAGGAAGTCACGCTTTCTCTCTTCTTGAAATTCTGAGATCAGAAAAAAGGCCAACAGATGGCAATCCTTGGTAACACCACCACAAAATATGCAACAGTCCAGCAATGACTGCCTCATGCTTTCGTCTGTGAATCACATAATCTTCCTAGAAACAAAGATAAAGGGACCGTTCTTCATCCTGTCCTAAGCATACTTTCTTCTATAATCTGTTTAGAGCTGTATGAAGAGGGAGTATGCGATAATGATAACTGAACACTCTTTATCCTTTTGTTTCAGCGGTGTGAAGGCTACATCCCCATACATACTTGTGGCCTTGATCGGTTGCGGGTTCATTCGTGTAGAAGAAAAACCTTTTTTGCTTTCATAATTTTAAATGACCAGAAACAAGTTCCATCCTGCTCTGCTTCAAAACTAAAATGACCACAGATCATAAAAAAGTAAAAACAAAACTCCCTCATAAATCAGCATAATGTTTTTTTGTGTACACTTATTATTCATTACGTTATTTTTACTCTGCTTGACATTTATCAATGTCACCACTGAGTCATACTCACTTAGCAACAGCTCCTGTATACTGTAGTATAACACAACCCATTTTTGATGCTGTCTGGAACCATTTATTTTAAATGTTCGTTAAAGAATCATCATAAAGAAGAATCAAACTATTCAGATGGTGAAGGTATGTTACATTTATTTCAGTATGAGAGCTGCATTATATGTCCAAAAGTATCCATTAATTAGTGAATTTAGTTACCAAAAGATGTCAGTCGGGTGTTAATCTGGACTCTACAGGGAATAAAATGTATGCTCTGGAGAATCCACATATGGACCTTTTGTAACTCAAAATCACCCAAAATCACACCCCAGGGCACAAAGCCCTCCATATCAGAACAGATATTAGAACAGAACATACAGCAATGTTCCTCTATCTAGAGTAAAGCCTTTCCTGAAAAGTAGAGGCTGTTGCTTCAGCAAAGGGGGCACAGACTCAAATGAATACCCTTGATTTCAGGGGAAATAATGGATAAGCTCGTGTAAACCTTTGGATATATAATCTACATTGTGTCTTTAATGTGCACTTGCAGTAGGACTGTATCTAGAACAGAGGATGTGTGTTCATGTCAAGAACAAATGCAATACCAAACGAAAGGTGCTGTTGACATGAAAACACGCTGTTTGTGCTTTAGTTCAGCATACATTGAAGTGCAATGTCATGTGCCAAGGTCGTTGCTTTTTCTGCCACACCTAGCCTGTGTGTGTATGTCAGGCGTATTATAGCTAAAGGTCAAAGTAAGACATCAAGTACACGTAAGTGCTGTGTGAATTCAAGAAGAAAAGTAAAGTATAATAGGATTTCTGACAGCCTGCACAAGATGGTGAAAGAAGGCCTCTTTGGGCCTCAGATATTCCTAAATCCTTAAATAGTGTTTTATTTACAAAGCTGGACTTTGAAGTTTGGAAAGTTTGTTTCACTGGACAGAAGGAGGTCTTTGATCACTACAGGGGTGAACTGAATTTATGGAAGACCCAGACATATGGCCACATAGAGCTTGCATGACTGCGAAGAATTGCACCCTATAAAAAGGAAGAAGGCAAGCATGTCTCTGATTGGTGCAAAGCAGAATTACCTACTGTGTCATGATATACAGAATGCAATCTTTATGAGCTGAACTAAACATCATTACTGTAACCTGAAATATGCAACAATGACCTGTAACAGCCCTTGATGTCTTTCATTCGTGTTTCCCCTTATTCTTAAAGGTTTTAATCCATACTAGCATTACAGTGGCTCACAATAGCACATGTTAGAACAATTCTACCAGCTAAACTGAAATAAGTATCCAAGCATCATAAGTCATCAGCTAATTTCTGGTCGTGCTCATTAGCAATTTTCTCCCAGTCCCTGCAGTTTCTCTAAGCACTTGTGATTTCAGTAATAACTCTAGCTGTAAGTATTCTGAACAGACAGGACAACCTGTTAAAGCCACTTTTGGCTGTACTGTGCAGGCACTTGTCATTCCTACTGTATCTTAATGAGATTGACATTTGCTCATTAGATATGCCATATTTTACGTGATGCCCTTGAGCAAGATTAATGCGCTCATTCTCTCTGACAGCCTCAATTCCTCTAATTCAGTGTTTTTTTTTCTTTTGCTGAACATGCTTTGGATAATTTGTCTGCATAAGCAAACCATGAATTGAACCTGAGATGTATAGGCAACAGATAATCAGTAATGGTGAAGGTCTTGATGACACAACAGCAAAATGCTGCTTTTGATTGCTAGGCTGTCTGTCTCTTCCTTCTAATCTATATTCTTGTAGACATTCTAATAGAGCCTGACGGGTATGAACACCTCACCTGTAACAAAAAATGGATCCGTTTGAATGTATAGGCATTGTCTCAATATTCAAATGTATATCTTTTAAAATAGAGTTTACAAAGGTATACATAGGTTAATATAATATGCATGGGTAAAAGATACATCTTATGGATTCACTGTGACGCATCATCCGTAATGTTTCCTGGGTTCACTGGGTGTTTCAGGTCTCACAACATCATACACCCTGATCCAGGTGACCCAGCTTGGGTTGATCAAGCCCCAACCTGCATCCCAGCAGCAATAACCCATGGATCACTCCTCCTAAACCCATGCATCACTCCTCCTAAACCCATGGATCACTCCTCCTAAACCCATGGATCACTCTTCCTAAGAGGCTGTCTCTTCTGCCTCTTTAGCCGTCCTGACAGTGGATCTCCCCAATGGACCACTCAAGCCCAACAGGGTGTAAACTCTGCTTAGAGAGCAGCCAGCAAAGCATCTGCAGCCTACCTCCCATGTTCATAAGTTCCACTCTTCGCCAACAAGGTTTTCGGCAATCTTCCAGATGTCCCTGGTACTTGGCAGGCTTCCTCTCAAATGCCTCTTGTGTGCATTCTTCCCAGGCTACTGTCAGTTCTGTCAGGGTTAGCTGTTTTTATGCCGCTGACAAAATGATGATATCTGGTGTGCCAGAATGTGTGCCAGAATTTTTTGTTGCCTGCCTAGGTTTACCATTAGCTGTTAGTACTGTACAGTGGAAGCCTTACGGGATGGTCGACACCAACGAGACCGACCATCCCTTAAGGCCTAATGACAGCTGCTCATTGTGTGTCATTCTCGCAGAGGAGGGAGGGCAGGAAATTATGTCAGACTTAGGTAAGTGTCATATGAGACTTGGAATTAGAAAATTTATGTGAAAGTGGAAATTCGGTCATACGTGAACACACCACAGCACACAGTGTAAACAGCACGAAATACTTCCTCTGCATTTAACCGATTCACCAAGTGAAGCAGGGAGCAGCTATGAACACAGCGCCCGGGGAGCAATGTGTGGGGACGATACTTTGCTCAGGGTATCTCAGAGGTGCCTAGCAGTCTTGAGAATCTAACCCGCGACTTCCTGATCACAGGGTGAGTGCTCTAACCACTAGACTACCAGTGCTGGGCTCTACTAGGTAGATGTCAGTCCCAACTAATCCAAGCCCCCTGCTGCCATCCTGGTTGTTCTTACTTCATTCATTGCTGCTTTCACTTCTCTCTGGACCAGTAGTCCCCTCTCCTTGCCCTGGACTTTTTTTTTTACCAGCATGGCAAATGTGAAGCTCATCCTCACCCTTGATGAGACTCTCCAGTCCTTATAGTATCCATCGGCTCCCTGTGTAAAGAGAATGTGGTGACTGTGAGATCATCTATGTTTCAAGATTCAAAGTGTTTATTGTCATATGTCATATGTATTTCTCTGTGCAATGAAATTCTTTCTTTGCTTTCCACTCACAAATGCTGAGTTAGGTTAAGAGTTAATAAATAAAAAATTAAAATTAAATTAAAAAATATAAAAATAGAACAAAAGTAAAAAATTAAAATAAGTAAGTGAAGTGCGTTAAGTGCGATGTGCAGATGTAGATGAATATCAACTATGTAGGCTCTAATTGGGGACTGTTGTATGTTGTACTTGTTTAAAGGGTCTCTGAACCCCTCTTCAGGAGCTTTTACTACCAGGACAGAGAGGATGACTGAAATTGCACAGCCAGTGATTATACCTTTCTCTAACTGATGCTAACTTTCAGTGTCCTACATGAAACTCTTTATCCTGGTCTGATGTATTTTTAGACCCCACTGGTTTTGCAGATCTTGTCACAGATGCCATTGTTGTGATTCTATTTGCCGTCCTCATGGGGTTCTCATTTTTGTGGAGGTATGTACTTGAATGTTGATCTGTGTTTGCTATGGGTTCTAAAACCTCTCCCTGGCTCTCTTGTAGAGTTGGGTTCTTCAGGTCCAGAGAGTAAAAATCCTCCTGAGGATTTTGGCCCACCACCCGTTTCCCACTATTACTGGTTTGAGGGGACCAGAGAACCCAGGCTGTTAGAACCAAATCCTGGGGAGGAATTTTACTCTCTGGGTCTGAATTGTCCAGCTTTGGCCTCTTGCCATCTTTCAAATTGTCTTTCCAGGTGGCACCAAATTTTGTGACCACCAGCTTGTTCCTGGTATTTCTGTTTTTTTAAGAATATATATTCTTTGGTTTTGTGTATCTATTAGACCTGATGTATGTTGGAGTGATTTTGGTTGCCTTCGTGGACATTCATGGACCCTTTTCATGGCTACAATGGGCACATCAGAACAGAACTCAGGTCAAACTAAGAAGTTTTCTGTGGTCTGATCAGCCAAGTTTTCTTTCCCATCATGTGGGAAATAAGCTTTATAAAGCAAATGATTTTAATGCTATCGCTAATCAGTATATAATTTGCATAAATGTGTAAATGCTATGACCAAGCCTGGAGTTAAATGGGGAAAGACACTTGAGGGTGGTCTCACACATCAGCCACCCCATCCCTCTCTCTGCTTTGAATCTTTTTTCCTTACTTAAGGATATGTGAGGCTGTATGTATAGTTTGCATACAGGAAGAAACAGCACTGAACCGGCATAACCCTGGTCCTAAAGGAGCACTGCCCAGCACATTCGAGTGCTTACACTACTCCCAACTCCCACACACTCCGGATCCAATTAATCAGCTCATTAATAAGCCTATACTGACTTGTAGTGAGTGTCTTAAAGCTGGGACAGCACTAAAATTTGCAGGGCAGTGTGACTCCAGTGCCAGAGCTGGGGAAACACCGCTTTAAGACACACTTTTCATATTTTAGGTCTACAACAGGGGTGCAAAAAATCAGTTATAAAGAGATGGTGCCCAGCACGTGATTTCACTGTACACATATATCAGGTTCAGTGAGTGTGTTTAAATTGTGGAACTGCCAAACTGTTGCGTTACAGGCCCTTCAGGAACTAATTTGGGCATCCCTGGTCTACAGCTAGATGGTATTAGCTGAAAACTCATTTTTGTGTTATATAGTCTGTTTAGCTGTTACACTGGCCATACCGAATAGAAGCCTATTTGTTTATACTGTTTACATTTGTTCAAGACATTTGATGACATGTAGTAGTGCTTTTGCTCAAGCAGGAAAGCCATCCATCCATTCAACCATTATCTATATAGCTTATCTAGAGCCACAAGGGGTGCTGGAGCCTTTCCCAGCAGTCATAGAGCAAAAGGCAGAGGACAACCCTGGCCTGGTCTCCAAAGCATCGCAGGGCACAGACAAGCTGAATAATCTAAATAATTTGTGTATGTTTCTATCTGTTATTTTCTGTTCAGAACCTTATATTGTACAAAGTTGTGAGCTGTAGCAATGGATGGATAACAAATTAAGCAAACTAGACCAATGTTTTTGTCACGGCTCGGCCAGTGGCTGGTAGGGGCCACTGTTTTGTGTTTGGTTTTGGGGTCTTTTATTTTGACGTTTGTGTATGGTTTGTGTTTCCAGGTGTCCTGTGTTTAGTCGAACTGATTTGTGTTTGGTGACTGTGTTATGTTCTGTATTTAAGTTCTAGTTTAGTGGACCACGGTATCGGTCCATCGCCTCATTTTCATGTTTATAGTCATGTCTGTAGCGGCCCTTGAGCCAGGTTTTGTTTCCTGTTCACGTTCACATTCCTGTTTAAATAAAGAGCCTGAGTTCATGGATGCCTGCCTGCCTGTCTATGTTCCAAATCACGGAAGTGGGTTAACCCCGTCTTCCGTGACAGTTTTGATGACCCTAGAACTGTATTTAGAAATAAAATAATAAAATACTCCAAGCCTAGTCCTTCAGTGTCCCACTGCATAGTCATCTCTGCAGTTTAACATTTGATTCAACAGATAAAGGGCCTGTAATTAGCTGATGAGTAGAACCAGGTGTGCTGGAGCGGTGAATGCACTAAAGCCTAACTGTGCTATAGAGGGGTACTTCAGATCCAGCACTGGGGAAAACTGTCCTTCAGGGTTAGCTGAAGAACCTTGTTTGTTTAAGTGTCTGGCTACTCAGGGTGTACTTTTGCTGGTTGCCAGCTAATTGCCACACTATCAAAATGATTATTGCTTAATTAGCTGAAGCAATTCTGTTGATTTGAAATGCTTTCCTTGCCTGTTTTGCTGGAGTTTGTTGGAGCAAGGCAGGTGTTGAAAGCTGAGGCATGTTACCAGAGCATTGATATGTATGGGTATCACATTGGCATTCTGTTCTCACAGTTTTTCTGAATAATAGAAAGATTTGGAATGTCACTGTAAATCTCAAAGCTGCTGTTAAATGACTATAACTTTGTACACAAAATATCTTCTTTTTATTCCTCCATAAATGGGAGCCCCGGTAATCACATTTTGGAAACTCTTCTACTCCTCTACATTGCAGGAGAATTAAAATGGTCAAGGACTAATTAATCATAAGTAAACTTTAATTATGAGTGCTGCATTGTTTTGTATATTCAGGATGATTATTCTGTATGTGGGTGCATCAAGTAGCATCATACCAGACAAGGTAAGATTTGATCAGAGGATATTCCAGTCTCTGACATTTGTCTATGAAAAGATCTTTGGAGATTGTTGCTTTACCAGAGCAATGGTATCAGACACAGGTTTGAGTTCCTTCTCAGTCACGCTGACATTCAAGTCTAAATATGCATCTTAAACAGCAGGTGTTTTTCTGTGTTACACAATGGCAAAACCAGTAGTACATTATTAGTGAAAGCTAAGAAGTAAAATGAAAAGCACAATCGCTCATTGTACTGCCAGGAAAGAGAAAGATGGGGACCCCCATTTACCTTTACGGCATTTAGCAGACACTTTTATCCAAAGCGACTTCCAATCCCTACCTACAGGGGACAGTCTCCCTGGAGCAACTTGAGGTTAAGGGTCTTGCTTAGGGACCCAGTGGTGGATTTGCTGAAGGCAGGATTCGAACCCATGACCTTTTGGTCTGGAGGCAAGTATCCTACCCACTGAGCTACCTCCACCCACCTTTGTGCCTGGTTTCTCAGTGGGTGGAATCAGGTCAATCTATTTTTAAAAGATGGTAATAACCACTTAACCACTTAACAATTGTTGTTATTTATCCCTTCTTATTTTTCCTGCTTCCAACACATCAACTTCAAAATGACTGATCGGTTGCTTCCTAATACACGATGTGGACAAAGTATTGGAACCAGTGAAGGGCTTAACGCTTCAGCATACCAAGGCATTTTGGTAAACGCCATGCTTTGTGGATACAGTATAGACATGACTGGATGAATTTGACGTGGGCGAACTTGACTGGTCCGCACAGACCCTGACTTCCACACCATCCAACACCTTTGGGATGAACAGGAATGGAGATTGCGAGCCAGACCTTCTCGTCCAACATCAGTGCCTGGACCTCATAAATACTAGAGCAGCAATTCTAAAAGTCTGGACCTCTGTAATTCATACCAGACCTACACATCATATTTGGAATGCGCTGATGCAATTCAGTTAAGTGTAAGTTTCAATAAATTGTATGTTTTGTAAAATATAACATGTTTTAGATTTTTGCAGCACCCCTTGCCTCAGATTAACCAAAGCAATGCTATCAGTCTGTGCACGTATGACACAACTTTGGCACACTTCAGTTGTTTGCATCCACATTAGCAAGTCCACTAACAGGCATTCATGCTAGGTTTTTTACCTTTTTCAGGAAATCTCATCTTTACCATTTTGATGTTTCAGTGTCTTGTTCTGTTGCACTTTAAACAAAGGAACTTTATTTGTTGAGGCATAAAATTCATTAAGTTAATCAAAATTATTGGTGAAAATTTTCACAAAACTACAGTGCATATTACTCCTTACTGTCAAGTGTGAGAGTGGATTAGGTTCACAAGCAAACAATTATAGGCAAACAGCACCATTTCGTTTGGTTGTATGTTGTGAGGAAATTTAATAAAAGGGATTTGCTTATCACTTGTCATCCCGCACCTTTGAACTAATCTAGAATTTAGATTTGGACCTTTGAATATAAAGTATAAACCCCTGCTCTACAAAATGAATGGCCACAAATTCCCACAGAAAAACTCCAAAAGCTTGTGGAAGCTGGTATACCTGCAAAAGAGGGACCAACTCCAAGTCTCAAAGTCTCTGTATTTGAATGCAATGTCATTAAAGCCCCTGTGGTTGGAATGGTCAGGCATCCCAGTACTTTTGTCCTTATAGTGTTAATACCACTCCTTGAAGGTGCCACTGTCATGAGTGTTATTCAATTCAACTGTTAGCAGTTTTAATGTTGTGGCCAACTAGGGTATAAAGCTGCTATAAAGCTGCTTTTAACACATTCCTAATGAGAGTAATGGTAGAATTCAGTGACTCTGCTAATGTAGAAGAAAAGCAGGCTCGAGGCTTGTCCTATGTCATTAAGCCTTGGGCATGCCCTGAGCTTATGTGCGAAAAAGCAATAAGTGCTGTATTGTGCAGCTGAGTGCAGATTGTAAAAAAAAAAGTTGCCCCAGTGTCGGGAAGGGGATGGCCCACATAAATCATACGACTCATTGACATAGTCATGCATTGTTGTTTTAAACTGTTGTTGCACAAATAACACTATGCACTCCCTGAGGCTTTGAGGAGTGTGCAGTAAAACAGAGGACACATGAGAGGCAAGATTTGATCGGTGTTGCTGGAAGTCTCGCATACACGCCTTACATAAGTGTGAAATCTTAATACTGCAAGCTATTTATTTTTTAATTGGGTGCTCCCAGTTCCCATGACAACAGACTGTTTCCATTTGAAATCAAACATATCATGTATGCTTTTATCACAAATGAATTAAGCTGGTGGGAGGAGAATACACAAAGCCGCACTTTTAATGCCGTGCAGTTCGTGGCGTCTGCATGTTTGCACACACATGCTGAACGGATGCCCTCGCTGCTATTTGGCACAGGCTATCTGTATGAGAATCATGTCTCAATGCAGACTCCTTTGCAGCCAGAATATATCTTTCTGCCTCGGTTATTCATTCTACCAGACCCAAAATTGAAGTCACCTCATTTGAGGGATGGGGAGTAGATGGGCTATATAAGAGTACCTCTCCCCACAGGCCATAAGCTCTCTTTGAAGGAGCAAAATTTTGAGTAAGGAAGGTTGTAAAAAGAAAAATCCCTCAGAATACCTCAGAGATCATTTTCAGGATAATAATGTAAACAGGTCATTACGTCATGATGTTACCTTTGTTTTTCCTTGAAACTTCTTCACCAGAGCAAGTCCACTTAGTCATTGCACATCAACTGTTTTTTTTTCTGCATGTAGCCCACAACAAGAATCTAAACAGATGAAGAAACTAAGACAAGTCTCGTAATTAAAATTTATTTAGAGCCTTGAGCAGTCCTGGGGGATCATTTTCAGACACATTTATAGCAGCTGCTTGACTTTCTGTCTGGTGGACGGCAAATGAGACCACAGATTTTACAAATGGATGGTGGGGGGGCATGGGGGAGTGGGGGTGATAATAGAATGGTCTGTCTTGGTTTCTAGAAGAGGCGGTGATGGTGTAAAACCTTGGGAAAAAAAGCAATAAAAGATCTCTCAGATTAGCTGTGAGGTGGAGCCGAAATTGAAATTGATCAACTACAGCAGCTATGAATCTAAAACCAGGAGGGAATAAAACATGGGGCTGGAGTACAGTGTGTTGAGGATTTCCTGAGGGCTTGCAATTTCCCGGAACCTCGATATTCTGTCACTGATAGGGCAGAAGATGGAAATGCCCGTGAGCAATAAATTGACACAACTGGCACATTAGGACAGACATCGACTACATGTTTAAAGCTTTAAAGATAAACTCTACAGTCAGATTTCATCTTTTAGATGCAAAGACATTTTGTTAGATAATATACTGATTAAACAAATCGCTAAAGGTCTAAATGCTAAAATTCATGCAGGGGTTTTGTAAAGTTGACATGATGTCTGTAGGATCATTTCCGGTGGAGAGTATGTAGTTGTGAGCTTACGTCATTCTTCTGAATCCTTCTGTTCCGGTGCCTCCTTCTTTCACTGCATCAAAGAGCAATGCATTATTGTAAAAAAAATCCTTGTCTCTAAAATCAGCCAAATAAAGAATTGTCAGTTGAACATCATTAGCTTGCTGCTAACAAGCTATTTTTACCTTTATATTCTCCATTATTGGACAATATATTGTTCTCACCAAGGAGGGATGGTGAAGTCACTGGATGACTAATAGGCTCACTCACATTATCAGTAATTTACTAAAAGGATTGAGCTTAAGAACTGCTGTTAAACTGCATTTTAAAAATAAGAAACCTTTTTGCCATTTACAAGCTTTACAGGACTGTATTTAACATACAACTGGAACTGCATAAGCAGAACAGAGTGAATGGTATCAAGACACATTGCTATGCAGTATAATGCAAAACTGTATAATAGCATATATGCTATCCCTGAGATTAACAGGTGTGTTTCTAGTTCACTTAAGCCTTCCATGCACTCAAACACGTCCAACACTGGCTTGTTCATGCCACAGTTGGCTAATCAGACAGGGAAAGCGTACCAAGGCCTGCCATCTTTGTCTCTACATGTGGTAGATATATCTCTGGGTTTAAGCCTTATTTTCCAAATACTTCACAGGTGCAATCCCACATCCAAGAAAAACTCTGATGATATCATATCTTCTTTGCATTAATACTTGATAATTGATTCATCTGATTGGTTGAGAATAGGTCTATGCACGTGGTCATTGGGGATAACAGCTTTTTTTGCAGTCACTGAACACTGGCTGCTAAAGCTAACAGAATTTTTTTTACTTCAGAATGAAAAAAACATACACATCAGTCTGTGAGCTGTGACAGTAGAACTCAACATTAAACAAACTTTGGAGTTTGGAGTGAACTTTTCCTATCTCTGCTGGGACCACTCAGGTGTGATGCTCTGGACTCTTAAGGCTCTGCTTTTAGAATGTATTGTCTTCTACCCTCACTAAAACCCATCCAGCATTATTGGTGTTCAGATACTGGTCTGCATCCCAATTTTTCAGGCTCTTTATAGCTATATATCCCTAATGATTACCAACGATCCCACAAGTTCAAATGCATGGAACTTTTGGGCGTTTTGATGGATGAGGTACAACGCCATCACCTTGCTTTAACATAGTTTTTGTGTGCTCCTACATTTTTGTTTGTTGTACATCTGAGCTGTGTTATAAATGGCTCTGCCAGTAGCAGGAGATTATGCACATATTTTGCACAATGTATAAGAATAACATGGATAGAATTTATTTTTTGCCATTCAATTGACCAAATATAAACATATATATAGTTTTAGTTTATCAGTTTAGCTTGTTAAACAAGGGTCAAAACAAAAGTCAGTTTAGTGATTTTATAAAGATATAAAAAAAAACTACACTAACTAGCTGAATATGATCTAAAATAGCTAAAGCAGCAAACCAAGATCGAGCAAATGAAAGCGATGCAGGTCTGTTTAACTACCATGAAATGAATTATGTTAGCCTGTTAAACTACTGTGATTAGAAGAGCATTATTGATATCCAATTGAATGTTTCTTGAATTATTTTTTCCTAATGTATTGCTTAATTTGCAATACCTTATACCAAGAAGTTTCAGTAACTGAATTGTGCAGTTCTCCAAGAAATGAATATATCACAGATATATTAGTAGTTCTATTGCCACATATCTACATTCTTAGATGTATATATTAGTTCTTCTAGTGTTGATTTCAGTGTAGTTCTTATTAGTGTTGAAGGAAGCTTGTAATTTTCAAGTTTCAGAAGGAAAATATGTGATCCCCTAATACTGTATCTGAAGTCTCTTTCTGAAATCCAGCCAAATGCAGAATTACAGACACTTAGAGTCAGTCCCACAATGGGATTTCCTGAGGAAATCGCCATTTCTGTGTCTGTAGCTTTAAATGATAATGAGGAGGAGAGAGGTGGGGTGAGGTGGAGGGTGGGGGAGGGGCCAGCTCACCTGATCACCCGGGTTTGCAGAAGCGCTCACTCATAGTCATTTCAATGAGGGGAAAGTCAGATATCGTGCGCCATAACAGCAGCACGATTATCCAAATAACAAAGAAATGAATTAACTCGAGATAATGTTTGTATTCACACACCACTCACACACACACCGGATGCTCTTTAGCTTTACATTTACATTTACGGCATTTATCAGACGCTTTTATCCAAAGCGACTTCCATTCCCTACCTACAGAGGGCAGTCTCTCCCTGGGGCAACTTGGGGTTAAGGGTCTTGCTCAGGAACCCAGTGGTGGTGTGCTGAAGTTAGGATTTGAACCCATGACCTCTCGGTCTAGAGGCAAGTATCCTACCCCCCCGACAGTAGGCTGATAACTGGGATGTTAGCTGTTTGCCTCACATTCTAAGGGTAAAAAGCTAGGTAACAATATACAGCAAGGCAACAAAATTATATAGTGTTAAGTTGATTTACTTGTCCAAGGTTTGTAGCTGAGCCATGGAGAATTTGTACTGATCCAGACTTAATTTTCAGCCATTCAGCAAGACCAGCTCTGTGTTGTCCCAAGTTGAGGAAATCGTGGTCGGCGAAAAGTTTGGCGCCGACATACAAAACTTGTAAAAAGGCTGTTGTGTCGTCGCATTTCCAGAGGAAATAAAATTAACCCACTGATTCTTCAGAGGGTTGTATATAGTTGTGCTAATTTGTACATCAGTGCTTCACTCGTTTGCAAGCCATGATGTCTCTACAGGAAAAAGTGGTCTCTCACACGATTGCAATGACAGTCGTGACATTTTCATGTCATGGGACCTTTAAAACACAGAAGATAAACACACCATCCATACCTTTCTTAGGTCTGAGATTACTGATTATATTAGTAATCAAACAAGCTTCTAATATCTGAACAAATAATCAATTAAAATAAATGTTTTAAAAAGATTCAATTATAAATGTCACGCAACTAAACAAGCTATGCATAAACTTTTACAGATTAATTGAAATACAAAAAAAAAAAACAGTCATGAGACTCCTAGGCAAGAATTAACCCTAATCTTAAACTATATTTTTCTTTCTACTAAGAATCTAGGCAAAAAAATAGGCTTGTCTCAAAATCTGATTCTATGAGGAACCAAGTGTTTACATAAAGAGAAATCAGTAGAATAATTAATTCTAACTTTATGTAAACAATTATTATTATTATATTATCTATAAACTTTATGTAAATATTATTGCTGTGTAAATGATCAACTAATCACTGGCAATTCACCGAGAAAGTAAATATTAATCAATTAAATGATGTTTAATTCAAATTCAGTCTATGAATCATGACCGTACTGACTTTTCTTCACGGTGTCACATTCTCACAGTGGCTGTATAATTTACCCAGCAGTAGGAGTTCAAAGTCCATAAGTAAATAGATTGCAACCTTTCTGACTTTGCCTATTTATGGGCAATTTGGATTTCCATTTTGACCATAGCAAGAGCAATCATCTTTGTTTATGCACTTGTGTTCTTCACTTCGCAAAAGAGCACGGGTGGATTTGGGGGATTTCACAGTGTAGGCATTATTAGGCCCCTTCTGCGAAATATGGCCTTGTTTATTTTAGCATTCTGTGCAAAATCAATTCTGGGCTTCTTTGTCATGTTTTTTTCCTCTGCAACTTGTCAGGGAAGATATGTGGTAATATTCCCCCACCAGATCCCCGTGTTGTGAGGACAATAAAAAGACAATGATGTCCTCACTTTACTCAGCCCTTTTCCTTTATTGAGATCCCTTGTCCTTAAGGCATTGACTCTCCGGCCAAGGAGAGATTGACCATTGTTCAATCTAAGCCATATATATACGTGCAAAACTCCTCCATATATAAAAGGGACTGGTGTAATTTCAGGCTGACTTTCAGGGGAATGGTTCACAAGCTCTCAAGACATCCATTCTTATCCCACCAATAAGCCGTGGGCCACACTGCCCCCAAAAATTGTAAACTGAAAAAAAAAAAAAAAAAAGAATGATCACTACCATTTCTTTTTGTCCTACGCTGTATTTTAAAGGGTTTTCGGATTAAGCAACTTTGGCACTTTGGGCCAAAGGCAAGGTGAAATGCTGCCCACAAATAAATGAGATTTATGTTTTTTGTCATTGAGCAAATGCCGGTGTCAACATTGAAGTGATTCTTACTCAGATACTGTTAGATTCTCCAGGTCTTTTTCTCTTTTATCTTCACTCACATCTGGAGTTGAAAGAAATAAATAGGACATTTCTTAAAGGTATTGTGGAAGTTGTAGTAATGAAATGTTATTTGTTCTGTTAATTTTATTTCTTCCACATGAAATGTGTGACAGTTCAATGGATGAGTAGTTAAAACAGCAAAACACACTGTTGCTTCAGGCTTGCTTTGACTAATTTACTAACATTTGTGTTGTGAAATTGTGCCCACCCATTGGGCTCACCCTATGGAACACTTTTGTTGTTAAATGCAACAATTTCTCGAAAGCAATACATGAGACTGTAGGGGATATAACCATGCAAAGACCCATTTTAACACTGAAATGGTTCGTTGTCATGGTTCTACAACAATTATTTACAAATAAAGCCTTGCAGAACCTTTCTGCAGAACTTCAGAATTTCCCACAAGCATAAATGTATGTTGGGCCAAATATGATTTTTTTTTTACCGCAGAGCATGACAGCAGTGCTCCTTTCATCCATTTTCTCCCAAGAGAAATGCTGCCTAGAGTTCCTAAGATGGGCATGAGACCCACCACAGAGTGATGCATAAACTTTGAGATCCAGCATTTGCAGTTTTCTCATGTTTTGCACCTTTGCATTGTACTTTATCAAATTTTCAGAAGAAAGTTGTAGTCATACTCTTGGGAGCCTATTCTTAACGGAAAGCACCATGTGCTGTTCCTTTATTAGACTTTCTCCATTATTGAGTGTCATTTTCACTTGGTTTGAGAACTTTCTCATACACATGGAATCATTTTGTTTCCAAAGACACCAGGGACTGTTCACATGGAGTGCAGGCTTGAGACTGATAAGTACTGCTGTTAGCCAGATGACGTGCTGACGGCAATGTTTACAATGAAAGATCACAACTAATCTCGCCAATAGACAGGAAAGATTGTCTTCCTCGGCAGCAGCTGAAAACTAATCAGTTGGAGCAGCTTCTCATTTTGCATATGGATTCGCAAACCTCCGTTTGGTCCACCAGGGAGGTGCGCTTGGCTGAATCAGTAAGACTGCAGGCTTTCAAATCATTTCACCAGGCTTATGTGGAAAACAAAGGGATATGATCAGTTGTGGACAATAAGAAAACTGATTAAATCTTAGTTGGGGGCGGGAGCTCCTTTTTAATATTAATGGATATTTTGATTTTTTCAATATTACTTAAAGAATAACCCAATCGATACTTTAACATCTCGGCAATCAACAGAAAGAGTGTGTGATTGTTACGCTTAAGAGCAAACCATATCATTGCTTGGGGGAATGGGGATTACACAGGTTAACAGGATTTGTAGTGTTTGTCATGCTGATTTCAAATCTGTGTTTAGTTTTTTTCTAGCACATACAGTTTTTGTGGAGCTAGTTACTGTATATACTGCATGATAGTTGGTAATATTATATAATAATCATATGATGAGTGTTTTTGAAGAAACAATGGTAGCTGACTGACACTGATCATTATATCTATGCCCGTATGTGGCCTGTCTGACTTCACACTGAAAATACTGAAACAGTTCTTGATTGGTGCCTTCGGTTGAATAAAATCCGCATGCAAGTCTATTGCAAATCTAATATTACTCATAATTCAAAAAGTTGATGTAACTGCAAAAAACTGAAAGCTGATCTGAAATCAGCATGAAAAAATGTTTTTTGTAGTTTTTTGTGGTTTTGTGGTTTCTGATGATCACAAAAACAGTTAGAACAGAAGTCAGATTATAATTTGACCATTACCACAAATGTGTGTCTGCTCAAACCAAAGTGGTGGGCTCCAAAGTCCCAAGTAATTGTACTCTCCAAAAAAAGGAGTGTGGGGACAATCTGAACCCATTATCTATATCAAGCATTTCGAAAAGAGCGCATCAGTCCATCAATTTAAAAGACTGAAATGAAAAGCTGTAGGCCACATGTGCCTGAAACATTGTCATTTTAGCTTATTTTAAGAGAGAAACAGATTGTGTGAAATAAGTGAATTTCTTATGCTTGCCATGGGAGCGATCATCAGGCCTGTCTGGTTTCCATAGGGACTGGTATGCTGGTCTGCCTGCACTGTGACCATACGTCTAAGGGGGATTGACTCTGCCATGTTGCACCTGAGAGAGCTGAAAGAAGAGGCTTGTTCTCATCATCTAAGGTTCAGTATCAGTGTGAATCCAGCCTAATGGAATCATTGGATGGAAATGGGTTCCGACTGAAGGATGGGTAGGGGGGAAATATTGATAATCACTTTTGTTTTCTTGCTGAGGAGCATGACACCAAGCGAATCGCATTTTCTATTACCGGTCTCCACCTGGCTCTATTATCACTGGACAGCAGGTGATGGGATATGCTTCTGAGGCCGAATAACTACAGCACTTTCTCTCTCATTCTCTCTCACACACACTCACACACACACACACACAAACACACACACACTCACATACGCTCAGTCACTCAGTCATGGTGTCTGTCAAAAGGGACCAGCTTAGACCCAAATGAGCTCTGGACGTACCTCACAGGTGGGAGAGGATGGTAAATAATATGGGCCCCCTTATTGCCTGACCCTTACAAAAGGCGTTAGCTGTCAGTGTAATATGTTGGGTCATTTAATTTCCAACTGCTTTCTGGGCCCTTTTCCCCCGCCTTTGTTGTGCTTGACAAATAAAAGATGGCTTAACCATTCTTTTCCACTTTTTTCTCGTTCTTTCTACCTCTGCTCCTCCTTTTCTCACGAAAGCACATTTGTAAGGTGACCAAGGGCATAATTTACTAGACTGGACATTCAGTACATATGATTCTTGGAATCATATTATTTAATTTCATGAACTGCAGTTTGACAGCAAACGGTTGCGCCTTCAAAAGGACCCCAGGCTCATTAATTTTACTTAAAGCGTACTCAGTGAATGGAAAAGAGCATAATAAAATCAATAGCACTGGCATGCAAATATTCCTGTGAAGTGATGGAGCGTTCCAAATAGATTCACTTTCTCTAACCGACCAAAGCAGCTGGACTATGATTGTGGTGCCAGTGTTTATTAACCAGTAAAGACCCCTTACATGTCACATGATGCCTTCAGGACTGGGGTAACACTTCATTTGAATCTTGCTACATAACCTTGACATAAACATGCCATAAACATGCCAGTGCAGATGTCACATGTTATCAAGAGTTGTCATGACTGATAGTACAGTCAATGTTTGTAGCAGTTCATGCTAATTTAAACGTATGATATCAAAACTTGTAGTATCTGATATGACAGTCTGCAGTAGAAGTAATAGCAATGTTATAATAATTGACATGACACATGGCAGCATATCAGCCATAACATGTTTGCAGTTAATGTCAGTGTTATGTGACAGGAATAAACTGAAGTGTGTATGTTAGCTTGTGTAAGGTGGATGCAGTTGATTGCTTGCAAAATGTATCATTGAGCATAATGTTTTACCTCAATTTCAGGTCAGATTTTTATAGCTGCCATTTTTCATGTCAAATAATGCATTCAGGCAGAACGTTTGTGTAACAGCTGGGCCATCTCAGTCGCACACGCAACGCAGTCAGTCACCTGAGTATTAGGGGTGTGATGGCTTGGGACGTACAAGGGTGTCCGTGAGTATGTGTGTGTGAATGTTGCTCGTGACGTGTCCAGATGAATGAGCTTCCTCACTGACAAGTCTGCTAGATAAGGTGCTAGGTTCTATGTTAATAGGTTAATTTTTAAAGTCGTTTCTAACCTAGGTCCCATGAAGACTGCTTACATGCAGCAAAGCACCAACTCTTTGTGTAAAACGCCCACATTCTAACCTTGTAACACACGTCAGCTGCCACTCCAAGACTGTGATTGAGGTTGATCTAAAGTACAAAAAAAAAAGCAAAACTGGTCCTAGATGAGTACCCATGAGTACTTTTGAGAGAACAGACACACACAAAGTCTGACCTTCACTTGCCATAAAGCTCAGTATTTTTAAAGCAACTGCTCCAAAGTGAAATAATACATGCTAAAGGTTAAAAGCAAAATGAAAAGATGATGCAATTTTGAGAGATCTGTTTATAAAAAAGATACTTTGTCCTCTCCTAATGGCTGAGTCTTGTATTTTGTTTATTTTTCTAAGATGTACTTTACTTTTGATTCATTCATTTGCTATGCATTATTCCTCACCTTGGTTATATCCACAAGAAGAAAAAAAAAAACACGATTCAATCAGTCATCTCTTCTCACATGTGATGGAATATTTTATCAAGGCAACCTTGGCACAATGTTCAGAAATCAGAGTCATGGACAATCTGAGTTTGAGATGTACTTTTCTTCTCTCAGTAGGGAAGTCACATATTGATTTTATAAAGGGCTTTTTATTTCGTTTCACAGGGTAACGACCTACACAATCAGGGCAGTGTGGAGAATGGCTTGAAGGTTGACAAGTCCTTCCCTACAAGTCTGTCCTGAGTAACGGGGGGCGCTGTCATGTAACTCTGTCCATATGATCTGCAGATGAAAATTTCTCTGACAGATTGATTCAACGCAGCCAAATATTTTCTACTCTAAAAACTGTGTGGACTACTTGTGGCCCGACATCCTGATTAAAAGAAATAGTAACCATATAAAGTCATATTTGGCAGATGAAAACATCCTAAATCCAGTCAATCTTTCATTTTATCAGATTATCTAGTAATACTGCACATTTCTAGAAATTATTAGCCAGTAGAATATTTTCCATAAAAATGGAAGGAACTACATTACTGATTATTTAACTTACCAACGAAGTTGGGGAAGATAGTGGCCTAGTGGTTAGGGAGTTGCCTCTGCAGTCAGAAGCTTGTGGGTTTGAATCTCAGTACTGCTAGTGTCATCACTGTGGTGCCCTCACTGCTCCCCGGGCACCCCTTATTGTTGGCAGCTCACTGCTTCACACAATAAAGTTAAAAAAAAAACAGTGCAGAGTAAAATTCTTCTTATACATTTAGCATGAATGAGCATAGCTACAATACTGTATTCTGAAAATCTGCATATGTGTAAATTTATAGTAAATCAAGTCAATGTAAGTCAAGTAAGTGTGTATGAGTTGAGGGGAGTGGGGGTCAGGCTATGTATAGGGTGTCTGATGGCTTGAGGGAAAAGGCTCTCACACCGTCTGGCTGATCAAGCTTTAATGCTGTGAGACCATCTGCCGGAAGAGAGCAATGTGTAAAGTCAGTGTGATAGGTATGAGGGAGCTTTTCCAATGCATCACTTGTGGAAGATGTCCTGTAATGAGGGGAGATATGTCCCAATGATGTTTCCAGCTGATTTAACAATCCACAGGTTCCTTCAATCTGTGGCACTGGTACTGCTGTATCAGACGGAGATGCAGTTGGTCAGGATGCGCTCTATGAGGCCCCTATAGAACACGGTGATTCCTATAACAAAGCTACTCAAATCTCCTGCATTGATAAATCTCCAACAGATTCCTGGTTTGGAAAGATTCAGTTACAGGTTTCAGTCATAGGTTTGCCCGTTTCAGTCATCTCAGTCATCTCGTTTGGGGTGGAGGTAGCTCAGTGGGTAGGATACTTGCCTCTGGACCAAGAGGTCATGGGTTCGAATCCTACCTTCAGCA
>JBBPCW010000147.1:6221410-6233912 GCA_037974425.1 Phenacogrammus interruptus | reverse complement strand
TTGCACAAGAATTCCAATGTGCATGGACTGCTGGTCTCATGCACAAATGGCAAATAAAAATCTTGAATCTTGAAAATCTTCTGTTTCAGTAGCCTCAGCCTCCCAATTTTATCCCACGGTGCTCACAGGTAAAATTTGTCTTGAAATCTTGAATCAGCCGTCTCCCAGTCAAGAGGAAAAAGAGGAAGAGTCAGCACCATCATAGGGAAAAGGGGAACATTTATTTCCCAAGGTTGCATACCATGTATTCAATTATGATTGACCCAAGGGTGTAACAGAGAGGAAGAAAATAAAAGACAAAACAAAAAACAACCAAAGACAAAAAAGGAAACCTTCAATTTCGTTCCATCTTGTCTTCATCTTGCACCACAGTTGTTGTGTTTTCTTTTAATCCAAAGCCAATTGCTGCTTTTTTCCGCTGCATTTGACAAGAATTTGATTGCTTGCTGGAGGGAATGACCCCTCACCCCTTCTTCAATAGACTGGTCGTAAATGTATCAACAGGCCTCTTGCGTCGCACTTCTACAAGGAAAATCTCAGTCTTCCAGCTATTCTGGCAGCTTTCAGTTGGCAGCTTGGAGTATTTGTTCTTTTTTAACTGTTGTGGACTATGTCTGGTCAGAGTGTTGTGCTTATAAAAGAGGAAACACAAGCTTTTTTCACATCCACATCCATTTTCCAGTCCCAAGCAAGCTTTGATATTATGTGGTGCTTCAGAGATTGGTATAAATGGAGTGAAGCAAACATTTTCTTCCAGTGTTGTGGGAGAGCATTTTTGGTGGTTTGCCTCTTTTCCTAGATCGATGTTAGCTTTCCGAGAACTTATGTAGCCAAGTATTATGCCCTTGGGTAAAGCTTGTACTGCATCCTGTTAATATGTGCCTTAGAGATACAGATGCATTTATCAAACATTGCTTTGGGTTCTGGGGTATGGTGAGGTCACAGGCTGCTTTGATGACAAAGCCAAGAACCCTCCATCTCCTAAATGTCACACCAGTTGAGTTTCCTATTTTCCAGGCTTTTCTTGTTAATATATTATCCATTTTTGCTCGTTGAGATGCCACTGCCTCTTCTTGTTTTCCCATCTCTTCCACCACAAGTAATTTCTTTCACTTTGATGTTGCCTTCTGAAACAAGCCTGAGAGGCTCTCCCAGGTTAAACATGGCCAGCCTCATCGTTGAACCTCTTAAAGTGCTTTAATTTGAGATTATTTCTCTCTATATTTTGAGAAGCATATAGGTTTATTTGTTTATTTGAGAACCTTATTTGTCCTTGTTATTTGATGAATTGTGTGACCTACAGGCATTACCATGCACTGGGTATCCTCCTATTTCCCTGCTTATCCAAGCATTCTCACTAAGATGCACTCTTGGTGGGATTCAAGTCAACTGACTATGCTAGCCAAAAACATGTTTTGGCTCTGAAAATTTCATAGTTGTTGCTGCAGCATGTTCAGGGAGTCCCTGACTTGCTTAAGAGTGAGGCACTGAGTCCTGTGGCATTGTCAGTCATTAATAAAGACAAGTCATCATGTTTCATAGATGAGGAGGTATGATGTGAATCAAATGCAGTTCCTTTTTATCCACACTTTCTCTTTCACTCTAGTACATTGGAAGGCACATGCTAATCTTCATCACAACGTTCCATAAGATCTAGATTCAAGATTTGAGATATTTAATTTTTATACAGTAACCCCTCACTTTTCATGGATCAGCAGTTGTGGATTCAGTCTAACATGGATTTTTTTGAAAACTGAACTGTATTACTATAAATGCAGGCATTTTTAAACATTTTTAACACAACAAAGTGGTTTTTCACTACACATGGGTGCTCTTGTAATGCAACCTCTGAAAAACAGGGGGTTACTGTATATGAACATTGTGCAGAGAAAAGTAAACCTGAACAGCACCTGAGACTTTTGCTCCTGAGTGCAATAATGAGAAAATAAAGTCATACACAAATATAGTCAATACAAAAATAACATTATATACAAACCATATACTAAATATAACTTGAATATTTACAGTGGAGAATAAAAAGAAGAAGAGAAATTGGTATTGCGCAAATGGTGAATGGTTGTGTGCTTTATATTAATAAAAACACATGCATGTGCAGGAGGCATCAGGCATGATACTGAGTGCTAGTGAATGTGAGGCATGTCCTGGTTCAGAAGCCTTATGACCTGAGGAAAGAAAGCCTAGTCTCTTCGACCTGGACGTAAGGCTCTGGACCCATTTCCCCGAGTGTGGCAGATGGAAGATCCAGATTGCTCTGGACTGCTGCTCACTCGTTACAGAGATTTGTGGTTTTGGACAGAGCAGTTCCTAAACTTTGAAGTAATGCTCATGGTTGAGATACTCTTGAAGGCACCTATATATAAGGTTTTTAGAATTGCAGAAGAGACCCTAAACCTCCTAAGCTGTCTCCTTAAGCAAGGCATGGTAAAGATGCTTCTTCCCTGGGTGACGAGAGTGCTTGTGTGTTGTGACCAGGTATGGTCCTCAAAGATCTGATCACCAAGTCACAAAAGTGCTCACCATCTCTGCTGGATCGGCATTTATGCTTAGTCCATGACTAGCTCCATCTTGCTGATGTTGTTAGCTGATTACAGGTTCTCTACCTTCTTTGGGTAGGCCGACTCATCATTGTTAGAGACAAATTTCACAATGTGGTTGGTGCTTTGAGTCACCACATAATCATAAGTGTACAGTGTTTACAACAGGTGACTTGCTGTAGATCTAGAACTCTACAGGATTTTTATACCCATTTCAGGAAACTGTAACTTTACCTTTTTGCTACTGAAGCTTTCCAGTGGTTTTCATCTTGTTTTCAAACCCTCTGAAGTCATGTTAATGCATTTTCCTCTTTACACTCAAACTTGACACATCTGTGCCTATGTCCTGGACACTGGCCTTGATGTGTCCTTCATGACTAAAAATGTTAAGCCATCCACCACTATAGTCGTCTATAGTTTTTCAGGTTATTTTCTGCTCATTGGTCTCCTTGCCACTTAACACATTTGAAATTGACACAATATGTCTTCAGGATTAACTGCTTGACTGGCACAGAGACATCTCTAGTCTTCATGTTGAGAATCAGCAGCAAAATACTCAGGATCTAGAACAAACTATACAGCTTTTGGCTCTCTTGTGCAAGAATGACGTAATAACGCAATGGAGGGTTAATGTGCCTAAATCCCATTTACAGTATGTACCTTTTACTTACCATTTTAATCATTTATTAATTCAGTTTAGATCTAAATTGTGTATTTTAACCTCGCTCAATAATTCACAAACCCATAGCTTGCTAGCTATGTGGTAGCTGGCAGGCTAATTGAATAAGACAAGAGACTTTGGACACAGCATTTTTAAAAAAGGAGGAGGCACAGATAAGGCTGTTGCATCATGGGTGTTGTCAGGCCTGGATGTCCAAAGCTACAGACTCAAATCTAGTCTGATCGTTAATCTAAAATTTAAATCTAACCACTGTCAACTAAATCATTACGTCCCATCCCTGGTCAACACAAAGTTAGTTTATAAACACATGTATGCATTGATTAAGCCTGCGTTTCAAAATCCTGCTGACACCTATGTTTAAGAAACTTGGTTCACGTGGACCTTCTAAGCTTCTAAGTGAGGCCAACAGTGTGACCTTTTTTTTTATAGTAATGCAATACAGAGCCATAAACATTGTGTCATTGTTATAATACTGCACTGTGTGCTCTCTTTAAAGAAGAATAAAAAAGGGTGGCATTCATGTGTTGGAAAGTATTTGAATACTGATAGTGTGTTAAAAATATCCTAGATTAAAGGAGTTTTCTAGAGAGCTCATAGTCTGTATGCATTCCACATTAAGGTTTTGATAGTACACATCTAAATTGCTGGTATTGACAGGTCTTGGTGCTGTAATTCACTCAAGTTTGCTCCAATCAGATTTGCCTGCATCAGCCAAACAGTTGCACAGATGTTGAACAGGACTGACTGTAGATTCTCCAGGATACAAAGGCAGTCAGTGTTGATGGAGTGATTTGATTAAGTTTGTCATTTGAAAAGTGAGTTCCTCTGTTGAGACCACTGAAAATGGATAGCATCCAAGCTCTGAATGTAATCACTGCATTGTGCTCTAGCGTACCACACAGTGTTGTTTTAGCACTATAATGTACCTCTCTGATCAGGAAAAACACATCAAGCTAAGAGCCTGCTTAAGGTAAACAGCCTGTCCCCTCCAAAGCGACCTACATTTAAAGCGAGCTCAGGAATAGCTGGAAGAACTCCATTCTTCATCCGTTCCTCAGGATATCAGCTTATGCAAGCTCGTTATTATCAAATAACACTGATGTATTGGTTGGCATGTGCCAAGTCTTTGGGCTGCAACCTCCATTTCTGATATCCATTTCCTATCGGTGTTATTAAAAAGGTTTCTGGACACCTATCACAGGGGAGTAAACGTATTAACCTCGTTTCTTGGCCTGACTCCAGCTGCAGGACACACTATCGTACTGACCACTCACTCAACCCCCCAAGGCTGAATCAATCACATTTATATACTGGATGTCCTTTGGCTTAGCATTTACATTGGCTGGAATATCCCAGTGTGTCATTTTGCATTATATACACCTAAATATGTGAGAAGATCATGAGTGAGAAGGTATAAATGTTGAATAGAAATGGATTAGTGATTTGTAAATAGGCAAATTTTTGAATCTCTTCCACAATGAAGACAACAGGTGACGCATCTGAATAAGAATAAGAAAGCTCCACACTGCTCATTCTAACCCAACATGCCTTCGGTGGCAAAAAACGCACAGACCACCTGACTAGGCAGATGGGAACAAGGGGACTGTTAAACTGTTCTCAACCAGACACAAGTGCTTCAATTCCTTCTGGTCTTTCAGATGTTGCTCTTCGGTATAAAAAATAAACCTATTACGTTTGATTTCATTATTGCTACATCAGACTATAGAGTAACTTGCAGAGAAGTATGTGGCCAAGTAAATGGGAATAAAAAAGCTGACAGACTTTGGGTTGCAGTATTACCAAACTCATTTCTTTTTTGACCCTCTCTGCTGTCTGCTGTTGTATTTATGAGAAACTTCAACATTTTTCGGTTGGCATGGTTCTCTTGTTCTGTGTGGTGGAAGCTCGCATATCTTCAAAGCACTCTCACCCACTCTAAGATTATCTGCAAGTGCAAATGCCTGGTGTATCCAGAGATGATAACAATAGCAAACTTTGTACTTCAAAGTAATCTCAGATTCCATTTATTGAAAAGGTTCCTGCACGCAAGAGAACGCTTCTCCCAGAAATGCTTCTCCATAGGCCAGTGCAATATGCATCTTCCTCGTAATCTTTGATTGCACATAGCTTGTATGGAACGTGGCATGTGCAAGAGAATATGCTCCAAAAATATGGGGATTCAATCATATTACTGTTGGGGCCACCATTGTTCTGTGTGGGTTCCATCTAAAATGTGAGTCAAGCTATCATACTGCAGATGGAGTTTCTGCATTTTCTGACATTTTAGTGGGTGGCATGTTGGTTTTGTGAAGGGGGAGTGATTTGAGACAGTCCCCATACTGCTTGGACAGGGCCGAGTTTGAGAGATTTTGACTCATGCATGACTTTTTGTGTATTTGGAGGTGTATTTTGTCCGTAACACGTTATCGTGTGATTCACCTTCTCACAGCAAATCAATGTGTAAAATTGAGCCCCATAATTTGGCATCTGGGCTGCTTCTCTCATTGGTTCAGTGGGTTTTGATGCTGAGCACATGGACTTCCCCTGCTGAGGCACCAGTGCCACCATGTGGTCGTCTCTCCATCGTTGGTCTGTTTTCACAGTGTCCTGCAAGTAACTGGCCAACCATAACAGGTGCAACAATCGTCAAATTCTTCATGTTCAGTGCTGCAATCTGTAACAGAGAGCACAGTCTGGCCCGAATGGAGCGCATATAAGATCAATAGTTTTCTGTAGGGTAAAATGATACATCACGAAGCGACATCTTATAAGCATGTCTGGAGGGAGGATTTATGAATCTATGAGAGTTGCCATAGAAACCTATGACTTCTAAGCAAATCTTTTCCAGTGATTAAATATGCATGATTTAATTAAAGTCACATTTGAAATCTAAACAAGTTCAATTTCCCTACATTTTAATTATTCTAATCAAATTCCCATTGAAGTGCAATGATTACTGGAGCCATTTCATCAGCAAAAGAGGAGCGATTCGAAAATAAACTATTTCCATTTTAGACTGCTTCAGAATATTATAGATTTGCAATCGTTAATCAACTTGTAAACGCGAGAAAGGCAAATGATGTTAAAGCCCTTCTGCATGAAGCATTTACCCAGGCAATGCAAATCTAAGTCACACAACGGGTGCTGAATTAGGGTCTATGTCCACTGTACTCCATGCAAGGCATTCTGTATACAAAAATTGTAGGGAACAGCTTGTGAGTGGGCACAGCGATACAGCGGGGAAAAAAGTGCTGATGCAATTCAGGTACGGGCAGCAGCTCCTCTAATCGCTTTCGTCCTTTATTGTTGTCGTGCATTCGAGCACTGTGTGATTGTATGTGTGTTTATTGGTAAACAACAACATAAGCACAGCATGAGGGAAGTGATCACTACTTTTTTTAATAACACAAAAGCAAAAGGAAAGTCAAGGAGTAGAGGATAGAGGAGAAAAGAAGGGCTGGTGTGGGGAGATATATTGGGTATGGTGAAGGGGCTTGGCTGTGACCTAAGCGAAGACCCAGTAGCTCCAGGACCATCCATCCCCTCCCCGCTATGAGCAAGCACCTCAGGATTCCACCAGCTAATTGAAAGTGCAGCTTTTAAAAACAGAGATTTAATAAACTAAACATCAAAAGCAAGGCCATTTTTCACCAAAGCACCTCCTGGGTGAGGCAGCCATATTCATTAAAGGCTTACTCCGCTTAAGCAGCCTAGATGACAAACTGTTTCACAATGATTGTTTTGTTATGTAGTTGAGAAAGCACTAAATATAACCTGACCTCATCTCTTTGACTTTCTACCCTTTTTTTCTTTCATGCAAGCTTCTTAATCATTTCCAAAGACTCGAACAGTATCTTTGGTGAAAAATGACGATCTGCTTTTTAATGCAATATCCATTATTCCATGGCATGCTCTATAGAGTAATCTCTTAAACTCTTAACAACCAGTCACCGGGTCTGGTCTATAATTCTTCACCCTTATAACTACATATTTTACATAGTAGTTTTAGAGTAGTTATTGAATAATTTGTAATCATTTTTGACTAATGAGCCATAAGAATATTAAGCAAAAATTAACCTAGGTTCCTTAATTTTTTTGTGCTGGAATAGAGACAGCTTAGAGAAGGCTTGTTTACTTCCTCCTAGATGGAGTTGGGGACTTCATATTTCGGCTTGGAGCAGAGGACTTGGGGGCTGGAGTTTTGGCAGGGGCAGGGGCAGGGGCAGGGCTAGAGGGCTTGGCGGCAGAAGGGATTACAATGGGAAGGGTTGGAGGCATGATCCTCTTGGGCGTGGGTGAAGGTTTGATTTCTGGGATCTTGTCTCCATGCTTGTACACGCTGACCACGATGTCCACTGACTCGCCGCCATACTTGTTCAGCACGGACATGGTGAACTTGCCCGAGTCCTCCAGGGTCACCCCCTTGATGGTGAGACTGGCAAACTTGCCTGAGTCCAGCGAGATCACGTACTGGTCACCAGGCTCCACCTCTTGGTCATTCTTGAACCAGGACACCTGTGGCTTGGGGTCACCACACACTGTGCAGGTCAGGCTCAGGGTCTGCAGGATCACAGAAGAGGTAATGTAGGTAGACAACAGATGTGCACTGTTCTCCTGCAAGATATCCTCAAAGGAGGATAGGCAGCATTTTCAAACCAAATCATTTTTATTACATCTGTGGCCTGCTGTCGTTCATCCATGCAAACTCATTTCAGATTTGGGTCTGTATTAAAGCAATTTGCCGCGACAGTGACTTTCCTCACTGTCCCTTAGTGAAGCAACCTCAGACAAAAATAGAGCCTTAAAAGATTCCAAATTTGTTTTTGCAGAGCCTGGCAATCCATATCTTAAGACAGCATTCACATGCAGTGATTTCCCTTAAAAATATCTTCAATGATATAATCTCCATTTTCTGAATGGCACAATAACGTTTTCTAAAATACAATCGTGATAGCATCACTCTGCACTCATTTCTGACTAAAAGGACCGTCAGCATCTGAAATATTCATAAATATACCTGCATCCTCAAAGCTTAGTGGCCTTTCAACTGAAATGTAATGTCTGTTTTATCATATATTGTTATATTCGGCAATTCAGTCCAGAAATGTGAATCCATCTTCTTGCATTTGCAGGTATGTACTTTATTAGTAATGACCTTGGCCCAATTTGCCAAAAGACAAATGCTGCAACTGTGATAGACACTACTAAAACCTTACAGCAAACTTTCTGCCATGATGGGCAAAGTAAATACACTTCAACTTCAGAGTCCAGATATAAAAGGTTACTCATTTTCACTCATAATGGAAATGTAGACTTAACACAATAATGCTCTGTAAGTTCGGCCCTATAAAAAGTTCCATCTACGGCACTCTTTAGCCTTAAGGGAGCTCTCATTGGAGCATCGTTCAATGTAAAAGCCGCGCAAAGGTCTTAGATGGCCAGCTCCTTGCCTTATAATGGAACCGAGCCGTAGATCTACCACATTCAGTGGATCTGAAAGAGAGGAAAGATGCTGGGCCCTTTCCACTGTTAGCCATTCAGGCGATTCACAGACCCGCCAATATTCCTCCCACTGCTG
Organism: Phenacogrammus interruptus; assembly: GCA_037974425.1. Lineage (NCBI taxonomy): Eukaryota > Metazoa > Chordata > Actinopteri > Characiformes > Alestidae > Phenacogrammus > Phenacogrammus interruptus. Next base: position 6,225,097 of record JBBPCW010000147.1, on the reverse strand, counting down.
AATAGACGACATTCCCGCAGTCGACTCCCTGCTGCTCCCCAACAGTGGATTATGAGGTCGGAGACAATGCAGGGAAGCTTTAGTGTTGGAGAGGAGGGCTACCAAGCCCTCCAGCACACTCTCTTCATGCAGAAGGAAAGGAGATGATCCTATGCCCTGCCCACAGACCACCGCACACCATTTAAAATCGCTCCATAAAGAGGCCCTGTGGCATCTCGGATCACTAATGCAACTGCATCAGCACCACAGGCCCAACTTAATGGGCTGCAGGACGCACCCGAACACAGCTGCCCAATGCCAAGTAATAGACTGCGTTCATTCCAATGATGTTTTTTTTCCTAAATCTAAATGAGGGTTTGTACATTTTTGTGATGTTTACATTACACTACAGAGCCCATGCAGCGGCGAATCAGACCTTCTTTTCCATGATGGTCACAACATCCGGCAGGCCACCGACCACTTTGCCGCGATCTGCAAAAGAAAACATCACACCCCAGTCAGGCTGAAGGATATAATTATATCAATAAAAGACCCCACCAAGCGCCTGAGACTTGAATGAGTGTACTCACTCTTTTCAGCATATGCTTCTGCTCTGAAAGGCAAGAGAAGAATGGTGTTGTTAGTGGGCTCATTAGCGCACGCTAATATTTTACCCACACGCTGACATGCGGCACACATGCTCTGCATTGCTAAACATTTGGGAGAAAGCAGAGAACCAAGCAGCCTCCAAAACAACGATTATCTTACTTGAGTCTCTGGAACTCCGCATAGGCATTTTCATAGACTGGGGGGAGGCAGAGAGAAGATAAAAGTTAAGCTCAGACAAAACAAGAACGGAGCTAGCTCTAGTCCCTGCTTTCTTCTCTCTCGTCCTGAAGGGACGGCATATTAAAAAAAAACAGTTCATATCTCATTATTTTAATAGCTTTGTTTTCCTGTGTTTCGGGGCACGGCTCTTTTTCCTCCGACTAATTACTGTCTCTGCTCCACGGACCACATAACCTGTCAGACACCACACAGTCTTTTGGTTATGTTTGTTATCAAACAGTTTGTTGACTAACTGCTGCCAAAGCCAGGATCTGCACCTTATGATACTTTTGTTGCTGCTATTTCATCCCCGGATTTGCCCGATTATGTTGCCTGTGTGCGCAGCTGCGGCACTGGCCTTCCTTTTCAACTGCAAATCCGAGCAAGGCCCATTGCAGGGACAACCATAGAAGACATTCTGCGGAGGCGAAAACGCTCGTAGCCTAACAGATGTAGGAGATTTAAAAAACGAGGGGTTCCAAAGAGGAGAAGATCTGCTGTCACAAAGTGACAGATCCGTGAGCAAAACAACTCACAAAAAAGCCCTCTCATGTGGAGCTTAGAGCTGTGACTGCTGAATTAGTCTGATGTTGTGCTTGGAAGATATTTGGAACACTGTTTGAAGGGTGAAGGTGATGATTATGCAGAGGTCAAACAGTGTGTCCAATTAAAATCTTTCACTCGAGTTTTGGTTTTAATTGAACTTTTGTCTTTGCTTAGGAGACATTACACTGAAAGGCACGGTTAAATGTGTTCTTTTTTTTTTTGCAAATCATCTGAAACCTGGATATTTAAAGGATTAAGAAACAACGGATTAAAGAAGAACAATCCGTTCAGAATGATCTGCGCTTACCTTGCCCAGATAGTTCAAGAGTGCGAGTGTACGTCTTCTCAGCATCCGCAATTTCAAAGGTGAACAGACCCTTGTCCTTTTCAGTGGGCTCCACTATCTCCAGGCTGGCCATGGATGGATTTCCACCCACACGCATTCTTTCAGAAGCTGTGATTTTGGTATCCCTGTTAAATATGATTTATATTAATGGCTCATATTTTGATTTATACTAACAATGACAGAAAGATTCTAAAAGGGACAAGTATTATCAGGTATGCATTATTCTTAACACGTTTAGAATAAAAGATAGTAGTGTGTAACTGCACAAAGTATACTGTGCATCTACTGAGCTGTTTGCTTCCCAAATCAAAAGGAGTAATTTGCCCAGTATCTTACATGCTGCGGTCAGCTGGTGCATAAGTAATTGTCAAAAAAAAGCACGCGGAATCCTCGCAATATTAATGTCTTGTCTGTGCACATTTCTCAGCATGTATCAGAGGGGCGAGGAAACCCGGAACAGCCACTTCATAATGTTAATGTAGGGATTAAGAGACCCACATGCATGGAACAAGAGTGGTCTGCATGAGCATATACCCCTGAGGAGACAAGCTAAAACAACTGCTTTGCCTTTTGAGTTAGTATTCTGCATGCTACCCGGTCTCCCTCAGGGCCAGAGCATTAGGTAACTGTAAATCTGATAGATTTGTTTTGTATTGACAGTGGCGCAGAAAGCGCAGGCATCGCTTGTCACTCGGCCCGGGTAATTTCCCGTAGTTCAATAATCATTTTCTGCCGTCGCACACTAAAGTGACACAATTATAGACAAAAATCTCCAAATCATGTTTACATGCAGCGCCGCAGTCATGCTCAGGGGCATGAGAGAGCATGTGTATTTCATTTCCATGGGTATTTTCACCGTGCCATTCCTAAGACTTTTCTTCAACAGAGGCAAAAGTGTGCATACTTCTGTATCCAGGTGATCTTCATCTCTTCTGTATAGTATTTCATTTGACACTGGAGCATGATGCCCTCAGCGGTGCACTGGATCGCCAAATCAGCAGCACTGGCTCCTGTTTCAGTCAAAGAAACAGATAAAGAAAGATTCCTAAAACTTAAAGATGGGCTGCAGGTCTCCCTGCAACAAAATATATCAGCCCCAGTTTGAAGTGCACTGGGGAGGTGTCCAGCAGAGTAACTGGCGATTGGTTTGGGAAAAAGGGGATTAGAGCAGGGATTTGGAAGGAGAAGGTAGACATGTAATACTCCCACATGACAAAAATGCTGCTAATGAGTGGCTCACAGTGACCAAAAATACTGGAAGCAAAACCATGCTCCCTCTCCCTGTAGAGCTATTCTTGACTGATCAGCTCTAATGTATGGGCTATTGAGTTATTGGGACATTGCTATTTATCAGGGGGCCTGAAAGCCAGTAGCGAGTTTCAAATAATTCAAGTTATGAATCATGCATTTCTAAGTATGGAGTGTGAAAGAAGAAAAACTTTAACTTTCAGCTCTTGCGTCTATGTGTTAATGAATTAAAGAATGATCCCCTATCGCAAGTTGAGGAGTTTGGAGTTTTGACACTCTCTGAAACTACCTCAGGAGCAGAAGTAGTGCTCCATCATGACTCAGCAGTCGCTCTGCAGCAACACTAAAGATGATATATGGGAAATCATAAAAGGCTTAATAATCTCAGTTCTGATGCAGCTTAAGATTGACACTCGGTCTTTGTATTTATTGAAGGGGGGTGAAATCTGGGATCGATCTGAGATCGATCGGTGGTTACAAGCTGAATGCTGACTAGCTTTAGAGATGCAGGCCAAGCACCATAGCATGCAGAATTGCTCATCCAATACATACCAGCAACACGTGAGAGCTCGTTAATTATGTTGTTGAAGACTGCGGGTGAAAGAAAATAGTGAGAGTTATGGTCACTGTATTTTAAGGCCTGTTTTTCTGAGATTCAACAACGGTTTTTGGAACATGTGGCAAAATTGTTAATACCTTTGCCAGAAACATCAACCTGAGACACGTCTTGTCCTCTGTCA
>JBBPCW010000147.1:6178712-6189446 GCA_037974425.1 Phenacogrammus interruptus | reverse complement strand
GTGTCCCAAGACCTTTGTCCATAATTTATAGATTATCCTATATATTCACGTATGGAGTGTACCATCAATCAGTTGCTAAAAATCAAACAGAAAATATTTTTCTTAACTTTGTTGAGTATGGAAGTGCACTATATGTCCAAATGTTTATGTTTATAGATCTGTTTCTCATTGCTGCACCCCTCTTCTGGCTTACCAATGAGCATGATGACTTTAGTCAGATCTCAGTTCACTTATAAGGGCTTTCTGACTGTTTGGACATAGAAGGTTGGTTTCCCAGACAGGGATTAAACCTAATCCTAGACTACATTTTGGTTTCAGTGGAAGCCTCTATTAAGAATGCAATATAGTTTACAACCAGGCTTAATCCCTGTTCATAAAACCACCTTATAGAGCGACTTATGACCTAAGGTAACATGCAGAAAAGATTTGGGATGAACGCATGTTACTTTTATATACCTGAATGTGTTAAACACTGAAGTACTTCGTTATGTTAGGCACTAAATTGTACTCAGATGCTAATGTCCTCATCCTTCCATTCCTATTGATCAGCTAATGTGTGTTACACAATCATGGGATAACCCCAAATCTATCATGGTAATTTAAGGCCATTGCTTTCATGATTGTGTTTTTTTTTTTTTCCTTTTTGAACCATGCATAAACAGATATTGATCAACTTGATTGACTGCCCTGACCAGAAGCATCTGTCATGTGTAATGAATGGTATCAATATTTGCTCAGGGCTGTTGTTCTTTAACGTATTGTATATTGTATTGTATACTGTACAATGTGTATTGTAATAAACATAAAGTTCACACATTGCTTTACATACAATTCACACACTACATTGACTGGAAGTTTAAATTGATACTATACACACTCCCAGTGGGTGGACTTCTTACACACATAGCCAGTTGCAGCACAAATGGACTGTATGTGCCTACAAACCCCTAGCCGGTCCTGGTAATGTTCCTACCACTGTGAGTATGAATTTTGAAGGCAAACCAGACATCTTGTGTATAGTAATAAACTCCTGGCTAGTCCTGATGCAAGTGGACTGATTGTACATCTAAATTAAATATGTGCATGAACATACTCCTAGCCAAACCAGTCCAATCCAGGGCAGCCTGCTCGGGGCATACAAATACAAAATTCCAAGCCATTACTGGCACGGAATGGCTGCTTGTGCACACAAATGCCGAGATAATCAGTGAAAGCCAACACAGAGCATTGTGCATCGGAATACACATTTGTAGCACCAGCAGAATGCTCAAATAAATATTTCAATCTTACAGACAGAAGCAAATGGGATGTTCAGTGATATATAGACAGTAATATATACTGTAAAGACATATAAGCAGTTGTTCCTGTTAAAATTCTTTAACCAATATATTAACCAATATAATCCAATATTTTACAGTATCTTACACTTTTAACCCATCGAAGCAGTCTGCTTGTGTAAAATGCACCATTGCTGCATTTTACACATGTGTAGAAAATGTACTGTCTTCTTAGTAGTCCCAGTGAAGAGTGCATTCTAATTATCAGTTCCACTTTTGACAGATACATGCATACGTTTCTCTGCATCATTTTGCCTACCTTTAGCAATATTCCTTAAATGATTTAAAGCTACTTTAGTATTTACATGCCAGATAAAACATCTCAGAATCTAAGATTTCACAACAAAAAGAGGCCTAGTTACTCACATAGAAGCTTTCTCTGAATTTCAGCATCAAGAATCAGTATTTCAGTGTTCTTTTCATTTGCATATAGCAGCTGCTGGCCTGGTGGTTTGGGAGATACCCCTATGAGCAGAAGGTTGTGGGTTTGAATCTCAGGACTGGCAGTGGCACTACTAAGGTACCCTTGAGCAAGGTACTGTCCCCACACTCTGCTTTCTCACTGCTTCACTTGGGTAAATTGATGAAATGTGAGAAAGAATTTCACATTGTTGACACTGTGTACTGTGTTCATACTATAAGGGGTCCCTTTACATTCACAGCATAGTGCCCCCAAGGGCCACATGAGTAGCCTGCGGACCTGTTCCAAAAATAGCACCATTTTATCCTGTTGCTATTCTTCTATACTCACATTTGCATCTAAATAGATTTGAAAATGACAATATCTAAAAAAGCATTTAAATCTTGTTTATTATACATACAGTTTGTTTAGGTAAACTTTGTTCTAGTGTATCAAACTCGTAACCCTTCGTATGGCTCGGTATCCATGAAGTAGCTCTCAGTTTCTAAAAGGTTGGTGACCCCTGATCTAGAGTAACGTTCACAGTTGCTTTGTAGGCTTTTTTAAGAGAACACACAGAAAATGGTGTTTTTAAATTTGTGATAAGGTTTTTATTAGTCATGTTAGTTTTAGGCATAAACGTGTAATTTTTATGTGATTCTTAAGTCATTTGAAGACAGTAAGGGACTCAGCAGTTCTAATCAGATGAAATTTCACCATTTAGATGCTGGAGTCTTAATGGTCTTCAGCATTGGAGAAGTGGGGAGGGGGTCTATTTCGGATGTGCTCTTAGAGGGTGGACTTTGACCAGTGAGCTGTAGAAAATGTCTGAGAAATATCTGATAAGCTGACAAACCTGTCAAAGGACTGGAAATGTAGTTGCTCATCATCGGCATATAGCTATCAACCTTGTTATCACATTTTCTTAAGACAGGCCAGAGGTGATTTATGGCCAAAGCAAAACCAAAATCTCAAAATCAGTGCAAGAAGAGTCGCCAACTGAATTCAATGAAACCAAACCTGGGCCACACTTTATTTTAACATTCCCCTATGGATTAACACACTATCTGGATAATCAACAGGCTGGAGTTTTGGGTTAAGGTTAGATTTAGTATTAGAACAGAATTTTGGGTTAATGTTATGATTTAAGTTTTGAATTAAAGTTAACTTTTATTTTTAGGATTAGGACAATATTTAAGTTTTGGGTTAAGGTTAGATTTATGACTGGATTGGGGTTAGTTTTAAGGGTAGGATTATGATTAGATTTGTTTTGAGTTAAAGTTAAGTTTAGGATTGGGATTAGATTAAAATTCGGGGTTATGGTTGGGGCTAGTGTTTATGATTAGAATTAGATTTAAGTTTTGAATTAAAGTTGAGGTTAGGGTTAGTTTTAAATTTAGGATTAGGATTAGATTTAAATTGTGGGTTAAGGTTAGGTTTAGAACTAGGATTATATTTAAACCTTGAGTTAAAATTAAGGGTAGGATAAGATTTAAATTTTGGGCTGAGGTTATGTTAAGTATAGGGTTAGGGTTATTTAGAATTAGGATTAGATTTAAATTCCGAGGTAGGTTTAGGATTAGCTTTAGATTTAATTTTGTCCTAAAGTTAAGGTTAAGGTTAGAGTTAAGGTTAGGATTAGGATTAGATTTCGGTTTTGAGTTAAGGTTAGAGTTAGGTTTAGAGTTAGATATTGTATTCAATTTAAAGTTATTTTAAAAGATATATTGTTGAAAGTAAGTTAAAGGTGAGCAAACCATACAAATCTGTCCATAAATAAGATTTAAACCACTCTAAGTCTGTGACTGACAGGCCCACTCTGTCCTCAAATGCTCCTATGCTAAATCAACAAAAGTATTGAGATGCCTAACCATTACACCGCTAGGAACTTTAATGACATTGTATTCAAATGCATAGATTTTAGAGTTGGTTCCCCTTTGCAGCTACAACAGCTTCCACTCTTCTTGGAATGCTTTCCACATGATTTTGGAGAGTTTCTGTGGGAATGTGTGCCCATTCATTCTGTAAAGCATTTATGAGGTCAGGCGCTGATGTTGGACAAAAAGGTCTGGGCCATAATTTCCGTTGCAGTTAATCCTAAAGGTGTTACATGGGGTTGAGGTCAGGGCTCCGGGTCGGCCAGTTAAGTTCTTCCACTAGTTCCACAAGTTCTTCTGTAACGGTGGCCACAAAGTTGGAAGCATACCGCTGTTCAAAATGTCTTGGTATGCTGAAGCATTAAGATTGCCCTACGCTGGTAAGGGGCTCACATAAATTCAACTATTAAGAGATGTTTCCCAATACTTTTGTCTATATAGTGTACATATCAGGTGGAAAATTGAGTCGGTGTAATGGATGTAATACTACCAAAATATCTTCGTATGGTTGTTGGTAATGGGTACGACTGAATAGTGATGAGTAGTGAAGAGGTTTGTCCCAATACTTTTGTCCACGTAGTGTCTCTTAAGAGAATGTAATTCAGTTACTACCCACCTTCACTCACCAACATCAACTCCTATCCAATCCTGGGGCTAGGGGCGGGGCTTGGCGGAAAACGGGCGGGAAAAAAAGGACGCACGCGAGCATCGTGGCGTGATTGGAACACTGAGGAGCTCAAGCGTTTGGACGTTTGGAGAAGGAGATAAAGGAACTAAAGAAGGACATAAAGAAATGAACTGAAGAAGGAGATAAATGGGCTCTGGGGTTTCACAGCGACTTCACACGGGCATGTCAGCCGAGAGCCGTGCTGAGGACAGCTCCTGACTCCACCTGCCCCGCCAGAACGGCTGAGTGCCTGACTCCGCAGGAACGGGGCTCTCACTCCGGGCTATTCTGGTTCTCGTTCTTCTGGTGTGTTTTTATTATCTTGTGTTCATCCCGCACGCCTGTCCTGTCCATAACTCTGCGTTATGGATTAGTGGAGGGGACGCCCGAGAAGACACTGTAAATCCCCCACACCGCTGATCTGGATTTAAGCCCGGGACGGAGGTGAACCCGCCTGCAGCAGAACGGGCCGAATCCGGGCGGAATGGACACGAACATGAGGAAATTCACGGTGCGGCGGTGGTTCTCCGTGTACCTGCGGAAGAAGTCCCGCTCGAAGAGCTCGAGCCTGTGCAAACTAGAGGTAAGGGTGGCTGTGTGTGCGTGTGTGTGTGTGTCCACTGCACGTGAAGAGTTTATATTGTAGAATGGCCATGATAAAACTCCTCCGTGTTCATTCAGGACCTTCTAGCAGTGATATGAACACTGATCAGCAATAGGAATTTTACTGCGTGTGTGTGTGCCGACAAGGCTGCCTGAGGTGCATTGCGTGTGTTTTTCAGTCTAAAACACTGCTGTCAAACCCAAAAAGTCTGTTACCTCATCCACAAATGCCTAATACAAGTCGTCACTCTTCGTGTTCATTTTTGGATATTTGCATTCTTGTCTTCTGGTGTCGCATCACATGTCTTTACCTCATATTTGAAATGTGTATTTTAAACTGTAGATTTAAACATACATTGAATATAGAGGCTATCTAAATGATGCTATCTAAAAGTAAAAGAGACGTTAGAAGTTGTATGTATTGTGCATGATTGCAGAGTCTTTTAACAAAAGAAAAAATGATGGCTTTGTGTAGTAATGACGTTAATTTTGAACCTTTGTGGTGAAGACAGTTTCTTTAACTATATGATTTAAAAATAAGGGGTTACTTGGGGGCATTGTACGAGCGAGGAGCTTTAAAAGTCAGTGGAGTCTAATTGCAAGGGCCCATTTTAATGATAATCAAAATGTCCTTGCTTGTTTGAAATAAGAGTTTAATATAGTAGATAAACATTATTAAAGTTTCTTAAAGTGCCAGTCCCCACTCCATGGGGCCCACTTCTCATGTGGGAGTTTTGATGTCACAAAAACCAGCACATTTACACGTATTCATCTATTCAGCCCACTGAAGTTTGGTATCACTCATTCATGCTGAAATTATAAGAAGTGTTTTACTTTTAGAACAAGGTACATGCACATTAGAATAGAAGTCATATATAGTTGTTAGCCGTAAATGCTCTGTACCAAAAGAGACTCAGAGAGGCTAGAAAATGTATTTTGTCTTTTTTGGTGCATTAAACATACATCGTAAGTGGACCTTTCATTACATTTCAGTATAGAAATGATAATTGTTTAACCATAGCAAACAGTAAAGGACACAGAGTCTGGTCCTCTGTTTGTTTTCAAACAACCCTGGGCATGCTGACATTGTTTTTTGCTGAATGCCCAAATGTCTGCCGACTCAGATGATCAACCTTGACATACCTGTCTGGCAGTATCAAAAGTTAACTCATCAGACTGCTTGAGTTCTCTGTATGTCAGGTGATGAAGAGGGAAATGAAGTGAGACATTTGTGTTGTGTTCAGTCTACGTATCCTCTTTATTGATACTACATACTACAAAAATGAGTTTTGTTCCAGATTTTTCTAATCTCGACATTGACACATTTATACTGCAGTGTGTCTTTAGGTTTTTTTAGTCAAAGGATTCATTTAATTGTGTCTTCTATCCATTTACTCATTATGTCAGTAGTGGAACGTTATGCCAGTTGTGGGACTGAAATATTTTCTCTAATGTCTCTATATTTTGGGCATCTGCATAATTTGTTTACTTCAGATGAACATTACATAAAGTCTGTCCTTTAACAGAAGTGTCATCTGTGGATATTTACAGCAGAGCGAGTATATATAATACTATAAAATATATAAGATATAATCAGGTCAAAATGTGAAAATATAGTAAAGGCACTTTGAGAGCAGACCAAAAGAAGTTAAAATGGCATCCACAAAACCTTTAATATCTGAATGTATTGAAAAAGGTCAGAACAGACTACTTCTGGGGGTACAATGACTGCATATGTCACCATATGAACATCCTATAGTATAAAAAATCATTTATCTTTACAGAAGGGAGATGATGGTAGTATAGTACCACAAATCCATAACTAGAAGGTAATGGGCTGAAGGCTCAGGATGGTGTAATAAAAGCCTCATTAATGTCAAGGATATGAAGGCTGTGATATCCCTGTACATCTGGACTTTGTCCTTGAGTAAGAGGGTAATGCCTTCAGTATAAAGTTTATATGGACCATATATGACTATCATTTGTTTGCTTTAAATAGGAAAGCTCTTTAATAGTTCCTTAATAGTTCTAAATATTTTAAAAAGGGGTGTCTGCAGATAAGAGCGAAAGAACATTAAGGTTTTTTCTCATTAAGCCAAGCCAATATTTGAGTGTAAGCCATGTGCTTCACAAAGACTTTCAATATGTGGGCAGTGGTTACTATAGACCATGTGATTGTAAAGCCTGCAGTCTACACCACACTACAAGGCTGAACCGCTGTTACTGGAGCTGATGTCAGTGAGCCCCAGGGGGCGCAGTAGGGAGGGGAGCGTAATGGAGCAGATCTGGTACATAAGTTGCTGCACTGGAAGACTCCCTTCCACAGAATAACAATGAGGAATATGAAACTGCACTATGGTCAGTTCTGTCTTTTGGTCTCTTAAAGGGCAGCATTTTCTTCTCCATGTATTTGTGCATCTAGCATGTGCTAAACGTACATGTTTCTCTTGGAAGTGTGTCATCATGTCTCAGTGAATGGATTCTTGCTTTCTTTCTGTATTTATTTGCGCTACATGGACAAAAGTATTGGGACAAACAGCTGGGACCTACATCTGTTTTACAGGGTGTAGGCTAGACCTCTTACTTTCAGTGAAGGGCATTCTTGCTTCATCATATCAAGACATTTTGGACAACACCATGCTTCCAACTTTGTGGACACAGTTTGGGAAAAACATTTTCTATTCCAGCATGACTGTGTCCCAGTGCACAAAACAAGGTCCATAAAGACATGGTTGGATGAGTTCGGTGCAGAAGAACTTGACTGGCCCATAAAGAGCCCTGACCTCAACCCCATCCAACTGAAACAAAGATTGTGGACCATACCGTTTTGTCCAATATCAGTGCCTGACCTGGTAAATGCTCTACAGAATGAATGGGCACAAATTCCCATTGAAACACTCCCAAATGCAATGTCATTAAAGTCCCCGTCGGTGTAATATCAGGCATACTAGTCCATATAATGCGATCAGGCAGCTATGTACTGGTTGTTACAGGCCTAAAATGTTTCTTTTCTGTAGTTGTCAGCTGGACAATATCGAGGCAGCCAACAGGGATTAGGTTAAGAAACAAGAGTGTTCCGTTAATATTTTGTTATGAAGCATCACTGTTACTATTATTATTTAATCTTCCCCAACAGTAGAACAGCCTCACTGAAATGATATCTAAGGCAAAACTGACCATTAGTCAAAATGATTCTGTATTTTATCTGTTTTCTTTGTACTGTTTGTTACCTGTAGTCCACAGTACTCATCAGACACAAAAACCTGGCCCATCTACAGCCTTTTCAGTTAAAGGCTGGGAAAAGCTTTTGAAGAAGAATGGGCAGCTGCTAAATCAAGATTAAACTACTGAGCATTTATGCTTAGTGTCTTTGAAACACACAAGCCAAGCACAAGCCAAGATATTTGTTCTCTATTGACTGTAATAGCCCCAAAGAGTTCTTTGGATGCAGTAAGTACTTTGAGGTAGAGACACTATGAGAAAGCAGCACAACAGAACAAAGCTGAGCTCCCTTATGGATTATCTGACTGTTTCAGCTTCATCAGACATTTTTTTTTCTTCTTTGTCATCTCTGTTTCCATATAAATACATGCAAATTTGTGAAGTTCCATGCTGGAGTTCTGCACATGCAGACACACGTATACTGGACTTCAGATGATGCTTTGCTAGTAATTACAGATTTATTAAGAGACAAACTGAAAGGAGAATGTCTTATAATTAGTTCAGTGACCTTAGTTTCGTGTGACTGCTGTGGAGCATGCTATTGTCCGGACAGTACTTTACTTTACTGTGGAGATCATATCAGACTAGAAGAAAAATACTCTAGTTTCAAATACTCTAGTTTCAGATGCTCCTAACAGACTGATTGCGTCTAAATAGCTAGCAGCTGCATAATATCAAGAAGCATCTGAATGTTTACGTGCCTGAGCGTTGTCACGCCCGACTCATATAGAGTGTGTAATCAAGCATCTGGAGTGTTCTGTGATTATGCGGAGGTAGCACATGTAGCACTTATATGAGTCATATAGCTGCGCTAACATAGGTTGCCCACCGCTCTCAGCTATGTTTGTCTGAAACTAAAGGTCAAGGTAAGAAACCTTGGCCAGAGAAAAGAAGAAAAAAGCATTCCATTGGTGAGCAAATCTACTACATCACTTATTTAACCCACCTAGTAAAACCAATTGGGCAAATTAAGTGTGTATGTAGGGAATCTCTTAGAGGCAGAATTAACCTCAGTGCACCCTTAAACTCAATTGAGAGTTAATTGGATTGAAACAGAAAGAAGGCTGGGTGGTTTCTACTCAATTCCCCAGTCTCAGTCTGGCAGCGTCAGCCTCACTGTGCACACAGATAAATGCAGCTGCTGCAAGGTATTGCATCAGGCATGCATTACAAGCCCCTGCAACAGAGCTTTGTGCTCTGGGTCTGCATTATGATATCCTGGCAGCAGGCGTCATGTCTTGGCGCAGACAATGCAGAGTGAGGCGAGTGATGTAGTTCAGTGCCAATTAAAGGGAAATGCACTGTTCAGTTAAGCAGCACATTGTTATGGAGGTTTTGTGTACCCACTCTTCTTTAACATTTGATGTATGATTTGAGGTTGTAAAAATTGATTTCTGCTGTCTGGTGGACATTTTTGTCTGAGATGTAGGAGTAATGTACTGTTTGGCAGGGATGGTTGTACATTTTCCCCTTTTTTCAAAGAGAGTTTTGTAAAGGGTGTTTTTGATTACATTAAGCCAATCCATGTATGTGCCCTTTTCCAAGAAGCACCTTACGCACCTTAAATTAAGAAAACATACTACCGTAAAGCCAACTTTCCTGTAATTGAAGGTGTTTTATGTAATCAAAGGGGGTGTTATACAGCACCCAAGAAATACTTTAACAATGGCAGAACTGTTTATAAAAAAATACATACATACAGTTTTTCCATCACAGTGATGAGCTAGTGATATACCACACATAAGCGCAGATAATAAAACACGCTAACAGTGTAAACTATACTAAAGTAGCTTGTTTAGTTGAAAGGGATGATTCAGTCACATGACACATGACTGATACATATGGCAGAAAGGGCCAATGTTGTGGGGTTAGCACAGAGCCTGTCAAAAACAAGCATCAAAAATCAGAAAAGCAGAAAATTTTTTGCCTATACTTCACAGGACAAAGAAAATAACTTTTTAATATAAATAACAAGTTACTTTAAGTATGCTTTAAGGATGTTCATTAGATTATTATGTGGATTCTTATTGTATTAGGTATCATACTGCAAGGCCTAGTTTGCACTCTTGTACTTGGTTAATAATGTCTTTCACTATTGTTCTCTAATTGAAGATAAACATTCGGAAAATTCAGTTTTCAAAATAGTTTCTACTGAGGTCAAATGCTTTGTGAGCTGGGGTAGATTTTTTCAGTAATGTAAAATATAAGAGCAGGTTTTTTTTATTTAACCTCTTACTGTGTCCTTGAATATGTAGTTTCTTTGAGAAATGCAGTATTAGAGCTTATATATTTTTTTTAATTAATGGTTTCAAAAAAGTTTTTCCTCACAGTTTTGATCATGTAACACACACACATCACTGTTATGGCACATACTGATTCAGCTCTTCAGAATAAAGGTGTAAAAATGGCAATCAGCATCGAGATCTCTGTAGAACTGTATTTGAACTGTGATCTTATAGCTCAGAAATCTGTAAGAACGAGATTAGAGTGTGGAGTTGTTCTATAATGTTACAATTAGTCACATGGTTCATAATTGATCACAAAATGAGATTACAGTATTTTCCGGACTATAAGACGCACCGGAGTATTAGCCGCACAAGCTAAAAATCGGGGAAAATCCAGTTTTGT
>JBBPCW010000147.1:6158540-6178612 GCA_037974425.1 Phenacogrammus interruptus | reverse complement strand
ACAATAATATACATTTATATAATTATGTTTGAAAGCATGTCTTTAATTTACCTCAATATTTATTAATATATTCATATTTATTTCATAGCACATTTTTATGATTCAGTACTGTTTTTTGTTTGTTTTTTGTAATGAAGTTCAGTACTATTTTACATGGAGTGTTGTGTTTTTAATTAGTTTTTTTTTTTTTAAACTATCGGTTAATTTATCGGTTATCGGCAAGTACGGACCAACCTAGCTATCGGTATCTGTAAAATTCAATATCGGTCGATCTCTAATATACATCCATCATTCAAGCCACCCCCATGTCAGACTGAAGCTACTGGGTCCAGTGACCGTGTATTGGTTTACTCCATTTGTATGCATTACAGGTTGCAGTTACTGCATGCCCTTGCCTTATGACAATAAATGCAGGCTGCCTCTCAAGAAACCATTTCTTGATGTTATTTCCAATAAATAAATAGTTTCAAAAAGAAAAACAACATGAAATATTTAGTAAAGTGTTTCATGCAAAACTATAATAGAAATGAGCAAAAACAGAAAGTGAGATATTGGTGTTCTAACCAAAGGCAGCATAGTTAGTGCTGTATGTGTGTTTTTAATCAGTTGTAGGATCTTGCTCAGTACAGCAGTATAGAGTGAATGAAGAGAAAATAATTTTTCTGCATGTCCATGTGTGCATCTGTATGCCATCTCTCTAAAACGTGATGTGTGGAGGAACAGCTGGCTCTGTTGCCAGTTATACAACATTTGTCTCTGTTTTCTGGAGTGCACTCTGATTCACCGGGGGCATCCAGGGATTCAGTGATACACCATGCAGTTGCATTTGTTGAATAGGAAATCTTCAGCTTTGGCCTAATCTGATTTAGGCATTGAAATGTTCTTATGAGTTACTATGCTGCATTGTAGCTTGTAAGACTCAGTCTCAATCTGTCTGGGCTTCCGGATCAGCAGTGATAGCCTTAAGATAGACTTAATCAATATATATATTTTTCTACATGTATATGAATATTTAACATCAGTGTCTAATAAAATTATGAATATGTTTTCGAATAATTCTTTCTTAGGATCTAATTGGTGAGAAACGAAATAAAACTGAAGAAAAAGACTTTGTCTTAACATGAATAAAATGCAATTATCTGGTAACATTTACTGTTACGGTTACTGATCTGTAGAAATGGATTCAGGCATCTTTGTTCATGTTAAGAATTGGGTCTGGGTAGTTTGTAGACCGACGAGTATAGGATGTTATTTTCTTGGTCCAGAAATGGTTACTCTTATTCCCTTCCAGTGTTCCGATCCATAATTCTTATTATAATTAGAAATGGTAATAGCAATAGTGATTATAGGGGTTCAAGCACTGTTTCACAGATAGGCCCAAATTTTGGACGTAAAACATTTCCTATTTAACTGTGACCACAAATACTTGCCGGCTGCTTTAACATGAGGCAGAGAGTATGAGTATGTTATATTTTGGCTTGAATTTGTAATAATTTTTTCCATATTCAAATGTACATAAGCCGGTTCGGATTATGTCCCAAGCGTAGTCATCACTTTGTTTAAATGGCCCTGGTTGGACATCCAGTGTTATGCAACGCTGTTCTTGTTTATTTATTTTTTGCGGGGTGTGAGATAAGCCGGTTTAAGAGGGCTTTTAGCTGTGTCAGCCTCACCATGCCTGCTTCAATCAGCAGTGCTGCTCAGCATGCTTGCCGCATGCTTGTCCTGAGCACATGTCTGCTGCATGGCAGAGAGGGCACTCCACGCCCAGCCTCTCCTCAGGCTTCCCTGCTCACTGTCCACCCCACTTTAGCCAAGACTGCAGAACTGAGAGGCATTTCTGCAAACAGTGAAAATGGACTTCAAGATGGTTGATGCTACTTTTTTCAACTATGCTGTGTGCCTTTGTCCATTTTGTAAAAAGATAACGTTATATCATACATTGTCAGAATCCACATTAGCAAAGTTATTTGAAATTACATAACAACATAACAGTTCCTATCGTAAGTACAGTGATCATCCATCTTTGTGAGAGGTGAAAGACATAGAAGCTATATATGATGTGGTACATCATGTGGTAGAATCAAATGTACTTATAGATGTCATTCAGTTATTATGCACACTGGACCCTTTTAGATAAGCTCCTGTTTATCACAATGAAAATCTCTCTCATACTTATGCGCACATGCACACACGCACGCCCACGCACAGGTTTATGGCAGGAGTGTTTGTTTCCCTACAGTCACATGACCTATATCTGTACCATCTGTTGCCTTTGCAGGATGACAGTATCCTGAAAGAGATTGATATAAGCAACCATGTGAAAGAAGGCTTCGAGAAGGCCGACCCCACCCAGTTTGAGCTTCTTAAGGTGTTGGGACAGGGTTCCTATGGAAAGGTAAAGGAAAAATAATGAGAACCAGAGCATACCAACCCTGCAATTTTATCCATATTAAATAATTAAAAACGAATCACTTTTTGATTTAAAGAATTGCATGTGTATTATAATGTTAATAGTATGTAGATATTGGTAAAATTTCAGTGGCCAAGTGGTAATCCTTTAAGAATGGAAAGGACATCAGTAAAACAGTGATTAGCCATTATACAGCATCATATTTACCATATTTCCCAGGGCCATAACTCTGCTTCCAGAATGTTTGAGGAACTTTTTCTATGTTGTACAATACCCTGTGTTTTCCCATAGGTGTTTTTGGTGAGAAAAATCAAAGGCTCCGACACTGGACAACTCTATGCCATGAAGGTGTTAAAAAAGGCAACTCTGAAAGGTAATGATTGTGTTCCCATGGAACACTGAATTTGAAAAATATAGTTACAGAAAGTGCTTGTGTATGTGGCATTTTGACCTTTAAAACGGAGTTTGTACTGCTGTAGCACTGCATGTGTTAACTTGTGAGTCATAACTGGAGCGCAAAGAGCTCTCTCTCCAGCGGCTTTTTAAAAGGATCTGAATCATTGTGAGATTAGCAAGAGGGAGAAGCTGGCTCAAGCACCTGGGCCATCCTACAGCGTGCCCATTTTTCCTGCAGGGCTAAATCCCCTATTCCCCTCACTGTTACCGTTAAAAAGAGAAGAGAAACAGTACATTCAGATTCAGATGATTTGTTTATCAAAGGCACCCAAGGATGTATTTAAAGATGTGATAAGTAGTGTTCTGTGCTTTGCTTGTTCAGTCAAATATAATTAACTTTCCCTAAGGATGCAATAAAAAATAAAAAGCATCACTATGGCTAGTTGAGTATGCGGATTGCCCTGAGCCTGAACTACTCATCTTTTTCCATTACCTGCCTGTAACTACACTACTATTTTGGTAAATAATTGAATATTTGCCCACTCTTTCAATGTCCTCTAGCTTTAAAATGTTCATTATTGCTCCATTTTGGAACGGTTTAAGAACAATATGATGTTCTGAACAAAATGCTGTCTTTCTGTTCATGTTCCCTTTATTGAGTCACACTGTAATCAGAATAAACAATTTTTTTCATAAACAAAAGTCATTATGTTGAAGTACAGTGTGTGCCTCGCGGACAGCCTATTCTGCAACCTGTCCACAACCCACGTAACTTTCTCACTTGCTGTAGCCATGGTTACTTTTCGTAGTCTTTTTGACTTGGGAGTCATCCTTAGCAGTTGCTTTTGTGGAAGTTCTTGGTGTACTTGTGAGTGAAAATGACACCATCAGCGATAGTGACACCTCAGACAGCACAAGTGCAGCGTTCCAAAAGGCACATAAGCAGGATGGTCCCAGAAGTGCAGAGCCAATCCAAGCAGCACCCGCGTAACTAGATTACACCAGCTTTCATTCGTGGATTGCTGAGTTAGCAGTTTAAGCGAAGTGAGTATATTAGGCCCAATTATATGTCTAATTTCAAAGGCTTGTGGGACACTGAGAATGAAATGGAATTCTTACATTTTAGTTATAAAGAATACAAACGGTCCCTGAGCTTAATAGTGAGGACCCTCAAGACTGCCTTTTGTAACCCCTTCTGTTCTTGTTTTTCCTTTCAAGTGCGGGACAGGGTGCGATCCAAAATGGAGAGGGACATCCTTGCTGAAGTGAATCATCCTTTCATAGTGAAACTTCACTATGGTAAGCAACCTCCACTTCTTTAAGGTCTGCATTTTGGCACTGTCAAAAAGCAACTAAAGGCAGCACTCACTATACATTTCCACCACAGGTATTGGTGGCGAATAGCTCCCATGTATTCCAGAAAGAGTTGCTTTACAAAAGGGAGCTACATGCGTCAGATGGCCACTCTTAGCATTCAGCCGAGTGCGTAGCGAAAGAACAGTGCTTTGATGTGACGCTTGTATTTGTTGTCTCCTGCAGCCTTTCAGACGGAGGGAAAACTCTATCTCATCCTAGACTTCCTCCGAGGAGGCGATCTTTTCACCCGCCTTTCCAAAGAGGTCAGTTTGTCTGAGGCAATTTAATTGAATTCATGCTGAAATTATGCCTGCACTGTCAAATATCTATAGATATTTTGTGTGCACCAGTGTGTCCAAAACTGGAGAAAAAGGACTAGACTTCATGCAAATTATAGTGCGTTCACAACTGTTTAAAATGGTTATTTCACATTAGAGGTGCACAACAAGAATAGGTATGACTGTATAATACAATGCACCTATAAAAAAATGAAGAGATTACTCTACTATTATTAAAGTGTCTGGTTGGCAAATCATCATTTATATCAGTCATATTAGTTCACAAGCAATTATTAAACAGTATTTTTTTTAAGTTGGCCAAAAAAGCAAAAAATGTCAGATTATGCTCATAAAAAAATTTATAAGTTTTTCTCTGTGGTAGTCATTGGGAGATTATGATAATTACTGACAACAGATCAAATTAGCTATTCAGTATAAAATTTTATCAGGCCTAAAGGCAGCAGTTCTGTGGATAAAACAGACATTAATACATTTATCTGACTATATGGTTTATGTGGGGGTGATGGAATGATTTTTGCTTTTCTGAAGTCTTTAAAGGGATTGACTTTGATTGTAAAAATTTAGCAGCAGCAACTGCCCCGACATTTATGTGAAAGTAGTAGTCACTTATTGGTGGTTACGACTTCACATCCCCATAACCTTGTCACGAGAAGATTGTCTAATGGATTTTCATCTAGACAACAGAGTAATTAAAGGCGTGTCTGGCAGCTATATACACCGTGTGTAATTGGAACCCAAAGTCCTTTGCTATAATTCCCCCTAATGGAGTCTTTGGTTCGCCTGATTGCATCACTTATCTTTCCTATCTTCTAGATACCACAAAAATGCCATTCTAGGATTTGCACCTTGTTCCTTCAAAACTTGAATGGGAGATGGATCAGAAACACCGCAGATTATTGATGTCAAATCTGTAGTTGTCACAGAGACTAATATGTGCTTACTGGGTTTCATAGTCCAAGTGAAGGACATTTACTGGTGTCATAGCTGTGAAACACAACAGAATGTCAGACATTTCCAGAAGAGTTGTACACTGTATTTTTCTTTCAGTAGAACATTGGTTGTCTGTATGCACAGAGGGCTTCATAGTGGATAGGTCTGTGTTTGTGGCTCAGCTTTGAGCAGTTTCTGCTTACTGATTTGGAGGTCATTCTGTACTCTCATTGCTTGTGCAAGTCCTTTTCCTTTTTATAGAAGTACCCAGTTCTGAATTATACATGAAAGTGTCTACATAAACATTAGACTTTAGAAGTGTCCTTCTGATTACATCATGATTATGAAGGCTTAGCTTGTGCCGGTGTTTGTCTGACACAATGTGAAACGATTCTGCCTGCACTTAATTATTGCAGAGGTCATTTCATCTACGTGAAGTACACAGACTGAAATGGCGAAGAATAACTTGTTGTGTTGGAGATATCATAAGAAGAGTAAAGTTGTTGCTGAAACTCCTATAATTTTATGCCTTCAGAACAGATAATGGTTGCTAAGATTAGATGATGTTGCTATCCTCACCTGGTGCATTGCTGTCTTGTCTTAGTTTTTTTCAGATGTGCAACCAAGAACAAAATAATTTTACTGTAAGTCTTTTTAAACAGCAAAGTGGCAGGATTTAGGAAGGTTTTTCCTGTTTTTAGTATCTCAATCTTTACATTCTATATTGAACATTTTGGGTGTACACTTCTATTAAAAACATTGCACAAATCTAAAGGATATTTTTCCTTTAGATTTTTTTCCTTTCTGTGAAGCAAGATGGCATCCACAACAGCAATTTCTCATCAACGTCAAACCATAATGACCTCTTAGAAACTTAATGTTCACCATTTAAAAACACAATTGTGGTGTCTACTGAACGTTTAACATGCTTTTTCTTTGCTTTTCCCTTATAATATAAACTTATATTTCAGTTTACCATCACACTAAACCATGATCTAAAGCTGTAGACATATAATCACTTGAACAAAACAATTACTGGAACATGACAGAACCACAGTGACCATTTTTATATACAAAATGTTTCCAAGGGCGCAAAGACATATCATCTTGGACGTCACTAAAAAGAGAACATCTTCTGTTCAGCCTTGGCTAACTCCACACCAGTATGAAAGGGACATGTCATTCATGGAAGGTCACCCAAGCAGGAAGCACGGCTGACCAAAAGAAATAACAGTAAAACATCATAGATCTTGATTACATAGATTTCCTTGGGTAAACTCCCATTTAGCTTGCGTTGCCTGCGTTTTTATAGTCCAGATGGGTCTCAGCAATGCAGCCTTTATTGCATTTTCAGACTAGGCAGAAAAATGCTGAGATTTTCAGTCCCTCTGCCGTAAACAGCTCCCCGCAGAGTTCCTTCAGCCAGAGCTTTTCTCTAGACAGTGATTAATGGGAGCCATTGGCCGTTCTTATTACCTCAGATAAAATACCCTCCATATTTACTAGTACCAGCTTCATTGCCAGCATCGCTGTCTGTAAGTTAGACTGATTAATTACACTTGGACCAATACATGCATCGTAAATTGAGCTTTATATGAAGATAATAAGACGATATGTGACCAGACAAGGCGGTCATAGATATTTTAATTGTGCTGCCACATTGCTCATCCTACAGCTACTTAAGGAGAAGATTTACACAAATTTGCATATAGCAGGACCAAGCCACTAAAGTGATTTTGTAGATAGAGGGGCAGTCCGTACATCCAATATGGATAATCCATCATTGACTTGTTGCTGCTACCCAGTAAATACAGTCAGTTTATGGTGTTTCAGGTGTCTTATTAACATTGCTTTTAATTCAAACCGTCTTCAACTAATAACATTTGATTGTATGAGCTTAGACCACTTTCTGTGGCGTGAATCTTGATTTAATCGTCATTCTCTGAGCAGAGGTATGCTTCAGGAAGAGAGATGTGAATTAATTACCGCCGGTGGTGAAATCAGTCATCTGCCAGCAGCAGCTGCCATGCTCCTGCCTGGAAATTGTTACAATCTGTGCAAGCCAATTTTCTCTTCTCAATATGCCACTATCTATCCCCTGATGCGTCCTGTGCAGAGGCTAAATAAATCTCCCAGTGGTTAAAATTAGCTGTGTAACAAGCTGAGAGTGGAATCCTTCCAAAAAATAAAAGAATCTTCATTTTTATACCTGTAGGACAATAATAATATAAATAGTAACATGATTGAGAGTGTAGCTTAGCCATATCCAGCTTCTTCTTATGATTTACAAAGCCATCATTTCTCACTGAAAGAATGTTCAGTTTCCCTGTCCTTTTGCTGTTCATGTTTCTGAAAGGTGATGTTCACTGAGGAGGATGTGAAGTTTTATCTGGCTGAGCTGGCTTTAGCTCTGGACCATCTACACAGCCTGGGCATCATTTACCGTGATCTCAAGCCTGAAAAGTGAGTGAAATTGAGGAGTGTATCATGTTCTAAAGCAAAATCAAATTAAAACAATTTTCTCCAAATGTAATCAACCCCCCAAAACCTGTTTGTTATATGAACTTTGCTTTTTATACAGTTTTTTTTTTTTTTGAGAATTTTATTGATGTAAAATATTGCTTTTATTCATGTTTTTAAATATAAAATAAAATAATTTGTTTTAGATAAATAAAACCAGTACAATTGCTTTATCCGTTATAAAATGAATAATTCCAGTTTCTAAAATCTGATTGACCAAGATGTTTTTGAAGCTGTTGCATAATACTCATTCACATGTGTGGAATGTATTGTAGTTTACTCATGAGGTACTACATAGAAAGCCGGTAGCCATTTCGGATTAAGCCACCGTGTGAGAAAAGGATTGTACATTGATGTTAGCTTATGCTAATATAAGACTGGAAATCTCACAGAGACACCAGTTAAAAATAGCCCTGTCGTTGTGCTGGTAATTAAATAATCAAAAACTACCCTGCATTGTGCCTAATAACAGCTTTAACCATCAACTACATTAACCAGCTCAAGACCAAACTTGGGATATTAAGCATGTCTGATCAACTACATATGGACTAAAGTAAAACCACTTCAGCCCTGTCACTCAAAGACACTGTTCAACAGATTGTGGACTAAAGACCCCCAGACAGAGACCTAAGTATAACTTTAATCAGAATCTGCCAGTCTAGCTGAGCTGATTTAACCACCCAGAGAGCACTGCTTGACTTTGAGTGGAAAATGCCCCATCCAGGTGCTATGGTGCGATTAACACAGCAGCTGTGTACTGCAGGATGTAGGAGCACTGGCTTTACTTTTTCTCCTTACAGACAACTGAAATCCACACCTTTCTTCTGCACTGGTAGACAGTAACACTCCAAACATGGATTCCTTTTCAGCTGAGCTCTCCAGTTTGCTCCAATAATAATAGAATGCCAAGCTGACTTGTATTTTAAATCAGCTCTCAAGAGAGAGGGTCAACGAGAGATAATGAAGTGGTGCTCATTGAGAGTGCAAGGGAGGCATCTTCTGCCCTTCCTCGTTGTCCCTGAAGGACACTTGGTGGGGGTGTGAGGAGGTGCAGTGTGGGGCTTAGTGGGGAGCTGAACACAGGACACTATTCTAAAGCAGGCTGTGAATGATTAATGACCTGTAGCAGAAGGCGGCCTGTAGGACACCAGACTACTCCAAACACATCTTCAATCGTATCAGCCTGCAAGAGCCTTAAGCAAGGTGCACAATTAGCTGAGAGGGTTGTTCATGAAAGCTATACAGCATATCCTCCTATGGCTATTGGATCCACTCTTGCTGCAATAATTAGTCAAATTATTGTATTTTTTAACACAAAATACAAATGTGTTATTATGTATTACCAGCAGTGGCCAATAAAGCACAAAAGCATGTTCCTAACTGAAATTAGAAATACCCTTTTTAAAATATCACCTGAGTAATGGTAAGTCCCCATAACTCAAATTGTACTGGGGTTAAAAAAACAAATATTTGATTTTAAACATAATTAAATACTAAAGTAATGCAAGGTATTTATATCTTTTAATGAACTTTGATGAGCTTTGAGGAGGAGAAAGCAAGGTCATGTGTTTGTTGTTAATTGGTTTTAAATAGTACTTGAAAAATCTAACCTGCGACTTAGATGGAAGCAAAAACCTTAATTGAAAAAAATCTGTCAAGGCTTCTGAGACTGTAAGACATGAAGAAAGCTTTTCTCAATATAGATAATCCAAGGTCCTAGGTCCTTTCTTTGGAACTCTCAACACACAGGCTTTTACTGGGGCTTAAGTCCAAGAACTAGGACGACCATGTCAAAAGCTTAATTTTGTGGTTATCGTGGGATTCTGAGATATGTTTTGGATAATTTTCCTGCTCGAGCATCCAACCATGACCCAGTTTTAGCTTTTTGGCAGAAGCGTCCAGATTTTCATTTAAAATGTCCTAGTAGTTGATGGTCCTGGTAGAGTCTCTAATTCCATGTGCCCTGACATGATTCGTAGAATGTTTGGAAAACAGCTTTAAAACATCCCTGATCCTCCACCATACTTACTTAATAGCAGAGACGAGATTTTTCTGTATAACTTACCCTGAGTGCTTGTTATGAAAAAGCTCTATTTGATCTCACCTGACCTTCCCCTTATGATTTTATTTGATTTCTTCATTTTATGTACCAAATTGACTTCACATATGGTTAGTTTTCTCACATTTTCTGTGAAATTAAACGAATTAACCACAATTACATATTTGACATGAAGACATTTAAATCCGTCTTTATAATTACATGACTGTATGTATATAGGATATTTAAAAGAAGGTACTTCAAATCAAATAAAAAGTCAGTTTTGCACTTTTTCCACCACTTTTCAGTAACACTTTGTGTTTTTGTGTTTTTAAAATTAACTTTTTTAATTTTCTTTTTTTCAAGCATTCTTCTTGATGAGGAAGGTCATATAAAGATCACTGGTAAGGAAAATTCTCTTTCTTCCCTTCACTTGGTCAAAAAGTGTTTGCTTTGTTAACGGTTTTATATTGCTCTTGCTCCCTCAGATTTTGGCCTGAGTAAAGAAGCAATAGATCACGATAAGCGGGCGTATTCTTTCTGTGGGACCATTGAATACATGGCCCCAGAGGTGGTCAATAGAAGAGGGCATACACAGAGTGCTGACTGGTGGTCATTCGGAGTCTTAATGGTATGTCTATGAAGCTTCAGCTACAATAAAATATTTCACACAATAAGTGTAAAGTGTCCATTTGTCATACACGAAGACACCACAGCACACAGTGTGAACATTTAACCCATTCACCAAGTGAAGCAGCAGCCAGCCAGTGTGTGGGGATGATACCTTACTCAAGGGTACCTCAGAGGTGCCACTAGCAGTCCTGGGATTCGAACCCCCTGCTTTCTGGTCAGGGGACCAACTCCTCAACCACTTGGCCACTAGTCACCTAACTATATAAGCCTTAGGATGTTTCCTCAGTTAACCTAATAGGAAATCCTCCAGCCTACTGCAGTTAACCAAGTGTAATCCTCCAGTCTACTGCAAAATTAGTAAAAAAAAAAAAAACACGCTTAGGACTTTCTTAGTTAATGATTAAGAGTGTTTAAATGATTTAAATAATTTTCCAAGATTCTCCATTTGCTCTTCTTTCCCTTCCATAATTAATGTCTGACTTCAGTATAAAGACTTGTAATGTGAGTCAGCTGCAGCTTAAAAACAGAAACTGTTGGAGGCACATATAAACATATTCAAACCCAGCATTTATATTTTTGGAAGAATGTCACAGCATTTTTTTTCTGAGACAAATGCAACCAAATTTTGCAGCTCTGCAAGTCTAAAAAAGAAGTGTAGACAGTTGTTTTCACACCTAGCTTGGCTGGAGCTGATTCTGCTGGAGGGAGGATATGCCCTTTGAGAATTCTCATTTCCCACAGCTTAAACGTCTTGATGACTCAGTGGCATTGTTGGGCCAAATGACATTTAGCACGGCGCTCGGCCCTGGCTGAGCAGATAAGAACCAACACTCACACTTGCAACTACAGCAGCTTTTAAAGAATTAAAAGAATTAAATGTCAGAGTTAAAACAGGGCGCTTCTGTGCTCTAACTGTAGGTGAATGCCTGTTCATGCTTTTCGATGCCTCCAGCGCTGAACGAGGTCTGCACTGATTGCTAATAGAGACAGTTGGTTTATATTAGACTGCATACACAGTCGTATTTTGAGCTGTAAACAGAATCTTTCCCACATATGGATTATACGTGCCACCATCCGTGAACGGGTGATGTCATTACATTGGTTTCCCCTTTGAAGTACTGAACAGCGAATGGATAAATTTAGCAACAGCTCCATCTAACTGAGTGTTGGCCCAGCTCCAAATATCCACAGCACCGTGCTGCCCGAAAATGTGCTCACTCACTCACAGGGAAAAATAGATTACATAACTCCAAGCAGAGGGTGAGGACACCAGCTGGGCTGCTGCGAGAGCTGTTGCTGTAAAATACTGCTGAGTTTATACCATCATTGTAATGTGTGTGATGAAAAAAAAATGAACCTGATAGCTTCAAAGCCTGACACCGCTTTTACTGTCTTCCCTACAGTTTGAAATGCTGACTGGATCTCTGCCATTTCAAGGCAAAGACCGCAAAGAGACCATGGCACTTATTCTCAAGTAAGATTAGTTTAAACATTTGAGCATTTCTACCTTTTTGTGTGAATATTATGACATGTGGGGATGATATTTGCTTTTTTTTTTTTTTTTAGAGCAAAGCTTGGAATGCCCCAATTCCTAAGCCCAGAGGTGCAAAGCTTACTGCGTGCGCTCTTTAAAAGGAATCCCACCAACAGATTAGGTACAGTATCTGTCTGAGACACTCACTGTGATGCAGTAATGCGTCGTATCAGTGCTCAAAAGACAAATTACAAACCGCATGCACTAACACTGCTAATCACGTGTTAATGGTAATTCCCGATATATAGGTGGGCAGTCACCTACTGTAGAAATATCATTTGTTATCATGTGCCACCCTCTTCCATATCATTGTTCAGTTTTGGGACAAACATATGTTTCAGGTGCCTTGCCATTTATTATGCAAAACTCAATTTAGTTATAATAGGTATATGGGCAAAATCACTCTCACATAAAGAGATATCACCAGCTTTATTCTTCACACTTTCAGGCCCTTTCAAAAAGCCATTTGGATGGAGGGCCCTGATGACGTCAAAAGGGGCCAATTTGCATAGAACCACACCTCATCTGTAGAGACCCCACACACTAGCTTTGTTGCTTGTCACGCCTTTCAGTGGCCATTTCATTATTTTCCAACTTTGTTAGTGTTCCCAGATTGTGCCTCAGTTGACTACTAATATTTAACAGTGGAATTACTAGAGACTATATAAAATATAAATCAAATAAAAACAAAACAAAAACACTCTTGAATGAATGTTATCTGTTCGATAAATGGTAAGCAGGTTCTCCAGAAATTTTAAGGAATATTAGTAATTGTTATATGCATTGTTTGTTATATGATTTGTGTCCAGTATTTGAGGACATTTTTTAACTGATGTAAACCATATTAATTATGTTTGTATAAATATAATCATTAAATGAGAATTAAGCAGAAAAGTAACAGACACAAACTTTACACGACAACAATGAACGTAGGTTGATATTTTTCATGAAGTAACAGTCAAGTGTACGTTCAGATTCTTCCTCATATCCTCCTCAAATCAAGCAATGCACCTTAGACAGGGCAGGGATTGATATTTAAGCAGAGGAGATGATCTAGGTGAATGACAAAGTTGCGCTCATAAGTCTCATGACAAGATGCTGAGGCATCTTGCCGAGGATAGCCAGATATGCGTCATCCTCACATTAGCTACCTACTCATGCACAGGCAACTCCTCTCTCACCTGCTGGTAATATGCTCCAGAGAAATCTGTAGTGCTAGGGGGAAACATATAAACCTCAGCATAGTTGCTTACTAGATGACGGGGATCATTATCCAAGCGCTGGCTATAGGCAACTAAGCAGAGTTAAAACACAGCAATAGAAAACAGCAGCTAATGGTGAATGAAAGCGATGACTGCCGTTTGAGCTGAACATTTTTCAGTTGTTCGTTTGTACAAGGTGATGAACTCATGAGGCACACAACAAGCACAATATGTTGTTTTTCATGATGCTGGCCAAAGTGGGTGTGTATTAGCAGACATAACAGTGTTTTCCCCAAGCATGCTGAGTTAACTTTGAAGTGGTGGTGCTTCAAATGAGTGAGAAAGCATGTGCTAGCCCTTACCTTCCCGTTGTTGGTGGTATTGTGTGACCTAGCCAGTGGGTGGAATTGAGGAAAAATGAAAAACACTGGTGAACTAATAATGTGCCATAAATTGTTTACTTAACTCAGTTTAGATTTACTGGGGCAATGCAATTACTAATTTAGCAACTTGGCTAATTTTCAACTGTAGTCTCTGGGCATTTTAAAATTGGTCTGAATTATTTTGACCAAAAAATAATCTTGTTGGATTTCATTATGGTTTTCCTAAAACCATGCACAGACACTGGGGCTGTAGTCAAAATATTCCCATCATGCTGCAAAACGCTTAATGACTGGGGCTCAGAGGGCGTGTTTACATATTGCAGTCTTCTGAAATAGCCACATTATTATGGATAATATTGTAGTAATTAATAATATATTGTGCAACCCTAGGGGAGAATATCAGCATGCACTATTCTAATCTTTGTCCCTCTGTTTAACCTATAGGAGCTGGACCCGATGGTGTGGAGGAAATCAAAAGACATCATTTCTTCGCAACTATTGACTGGAATGTAAGTGTCCTCTCCTTAATACTGGTACCAGATGTTTGGGTGTAGTTTCATGGTAAAGGATAAGCTGAGGATCTCACAAGATCTCAGGATAAACTGAGGGTCTCTCTCTCTCTCTCTCTCTCTCTCTCTCTCTCTCTCTTTCTCTGTGACATACACATACATGCACAGATCTTACATAAACCTTTCATATGATGGACTATACTCAGACTGTACTGTCTTCAGATTGCAAGAGTTGTTTTTCTTTTTTTTTTTCTTTAGATTTTGAGTTGCTATTTCTCAGTACAATCACAGTTTCAAAATGTTACAATAACCTGGCAGGAAATTATAACAATAACATCATAACTGAACTTGCATCTGTTGTTGACCATTGTAGCTTTGAATGAAACTGTGACTAGACAGTGGATATATTTATTTGTTTGTTTATTTGTTTACAATGCTTGTCTGTCTTGTTGTCCAACAGAAATTGTACAGAAAAGAGATCAAACCTCCATTCAAACCAGCAGTAGGCAGACCAGAGGACACCTTCCATTTTGACCCTGAATTTACCTCTCGCACTCCAACAGGTAACTGTTAAGTGAAGGGGGACTTTAAAAAAGATAGAAATTAATTGAGTTAAGGGTTATAGTGTTACCTCATTCTTAATTGTTTGTATACAGACCTTGATCATAGAAACATGGAAATATTTATACAGCATGTGGAGAACTGTTTTAGACTCATTGAATCCATAGACCTCTGAGCATGTGTCACCAAAGCAGTCAAATCAACTCTATAGAGAATGTGAGCAAGACTTCATCTACCTGGAAAGTACTACCACACCCAGATTGAAAAGTGTAGTAAGTAGTTTTTCACTGGGATAGAAATATAAATATTGCAACGTTCAGCCTAAGGCTCTTACACTTTGAATTGCCTCACTAAAACGTAAAACCAGGAAGCATTGTTAAATGTGGTAGTTTACAATCTGTGTAGCTTTAATAATGTTTATATGGTAGCATGTTGTAGTGGTCTTTCTTGATGCGTGAATTGAATGTGTGAAAATTGAATGTTCCTTGCTTGTAACATGTAGCAGCATTCATATTTCCACTCCTTATTGACCTCGTAATTCAGAGCATCTGTTTTTCCGACAGAGAAATACCCACAGCTTAAACCCACAGTCTAATTGTGAGTGTGTCACTGATTACAAAATGATGCACAGCCTTAGAGGTCTATTAAACCAACACACAAATGGTCCACTTTATTAGGCACATCTACCTTGTACCCACACTCATGATCCATTTTATCGGCTCCACTTGCTATACAGATTCGGGCTGTTCTCCATCTGTTTCTCTGCTGGTGTGTGTGTGCTGCACAGATTGTAACAGCAGTGCATTGGTATCACATGCATAACACTTTTTTCTTAATTAAAATCAGAAAAACTTTTTGTAATGTAATGCTTGTATTATGTGGTGGCCTGCAAAAACCCTTCACATGATGATGCTTTTGCATACACAAATCATGTTTCATAAACCCACCTAAAATGTACATTTTTACATTTTTGCCTCCAAATTGACCCCACTGACCTCTAATAGATTTCTGCCAACTGCCACATGACAATATCACAAATTGTTTGACTGGTTTTTGTAACGTAATTACCTACATTTCCATGACAAAATTGGATACAAAGCCTTACTTAGTTAGCAAAAATGCACAGAAAGTTGTACTGTGTAAAATTATCATGATGACCATGCCAAAATAGAACAATACATTTATATATACTTGACAGTTTTGATCTTGATGTGAGTAGTGCATCATTTGAGTAATGCATCATTTTAGGGTAGTGCAGCTCTTCTGAACTCTCAAAAAGTCCCAGCCAGAGTCGGTCTGAGTTTATCGGAATTTACTGTGATGTAACCGTCTGCCCCTGACAAGTGCTAATAACATGAAAGCACCAATCACGGTTTCAGTACAGAAGCTCAGAGAGGGGCCGCAGGCCAGATCTGTACAGTGAGAATGACCTTCTGCAAAGTCAATTCATACCATACTCACACCAGATCAATTGTGAGTTTCCATCCATAGAGAGTCTGTGTCCTAGTTTCCTTGCTGAGAGAGTGTGTGTGTATTTGTGTGTGTGTTCTGTGCCCTCAGACTCACCTGGCGTTCCTCCCAGTGCTAATGCCCATCAGCTTTTCAGAGGCTTCAGCTTTGTGGCCACTAACCTGGGGCCTGAGCAATCTATTGTAGACACCAGACAGAACTCAGTCAACCCAATAGTACAGGTGAGCATATCCACATCCACTTGGACAGAACTACCATGCCCAGATTGCAAAGCTAAGACTTAGTTTTCATCCATTTCTGGACAAAAGACTTTTTTTACTGTGAGAAGTCTTGGTCTTGGAGTATTCTTGTTTACCTTGTCCTAACATATGCTGGGTGGGTTACAGCAGAAGAACTACCAAATGAGTAAGAAAGCTGTCTGTGGGACAGATTTTTTTCATAAACTGAAGAGCACTTTGGTTTTAATAATATACTTACTTACATACTTACAAGTGGATACTCCAAGATCAAGATTACTTGGCTTCATCTGATATAAATGTTATTTTTACAAAAAGCATTAAAATCTAAACCTGAGCTGTCATACTGCAATACTGTAGCATGTTAACCATGCTGTTAGGTGCCTTAGCATCACATATTGAGAGAATACAGCTGTCTATGCATTGTATATATATTAGTGCTGGGCCGTTAACGACGTGAGATTCTTATCGCGCGCTAAAAAAATATCGCCGTTAACGCCCCCCACACACACACACACAGAGGGAGCTGGGTCTATACCAGAGTTTCTCAAACTATGGGCCGCGGACCTGTGCAAGGGTTCTGTGAGAGGGTTCCTGCCGGTCTGCAGAGCCTTCAGTCAGATCAGGTCTGATCTCAGCCATGCTGTCACATAGATTAACAGCGATTTTTTTTTTATTGCGCGATAAGAATGTCACGCCGTTAACGGCCCAGCACTAACATATATATATATATATTAGAGGTGGGCATAGATTAATTTTTTAAATCTAGATTAATCTCATAGTAATCTTGGAATTAATCTAGATTAATCTAACCCTAACCCCCCACACTCCACCCCTGTTTTTATGGTGCCTCCAAATGTTCTCCCAGATCACTTTAATTTCATTTTGAACTCAGTTTAATACATTACCCTTAAAGAAAATGTAAATATAAACCCGAGGTTTAAATACGGAAAGTCAGGAACGAGAGAGATAGAGTAAGGGAGAGCGAGACAGAGAGAGTAAAAGAGAGAAAGGGGGAGAGAGAGAGACAGAGACAGAGAGAGAGAGGAACCGCACGCTCCGGAAAAGTCACGAACGAGAGAGAGCGAGAGATGCACAGAGAGAGAGCGCCCATGAGAGAGTGAGCAACCGAGAGAGCGAGACAAGTTTAAAACGGGCGCGATCCAGAAAAGTCACGAACGAGAGAGAGAGAGACAGTATATTATATATAGTATAATACACAGTATATAATATAGTATATTGTAGTATATGTATAATGCATGTAATTTGTCCTGCCTTCATTTTAAGCTTGACCTTGGGCTGGCATTGCAGACATAGCCTTTTCAGACCTTATTCTGCAGAAGCCTACTTATGCATGCCTCCTCAAAAAAAGGTGAAACTAGGGGGGAAAACAGCCTCCTATTGCATAAGCTGATCTGATTCTGCCAGAGGTATCCTACTAAAGTGCCTAGGTAGAGTGAAGGCTATTGATTTGGGAGAACACACAGGTCTCAGAATGACAGACAGGGCCAGATGTTCTGATCTGACGTTGTGCTGAGCTCATCTGTACGCTTCTATTGAACATACACAGCATGAGGCTGTTAAACCCCTGCCATGAATCGGTATTGATTTTTAAACTCACTGTATTTTTGTGCATGCTTGAATTTTTTTCTCTCCTGTGACTTGCTGTGAAGCAAGAAATAGGTTTTGAGCAAAACATTTGTAAGAAATGGAATGCCATCCTCTAAGGGCATGAAAATTATGTTTGAAAAAAGGAAAAATTAGAATACTGCACAATTCTGCTGAAAACATGGACAGAATAGAAGCATTTCATAGCTTAAAGATAATGACATTAGCTTATGTGAACATTCCACATCTCAGCCTTTATTTAAGTGAATTGTCCAGGTTAAGGTTTCTTTGAGTGTGCGTATATTAAGGGATGTAACCTACCTAACTCTAACTGGGTTTCTGTTCTGTGCTGTGTTCCAGCAACTTCATGGCAACAACATCCATTTCACTGATGGCTATGAAGTAAAAGAGGACATTGGAGTCGGCTCATATTCAGTCTGCAAACGCTGCATTCATAGAATCACCAGTGTGGAATATGCTGTTAAAGTGAGGGAATTTGGACAGTTTTTGCTTTGATCCTCTCCATCTTGGATTTAAAAAAGCACACTGGGTTAACTGCACCAATGAAAAATTTCAATCGATTTCAGAGACATTAATTACATTTTTCAGTAGCATCTTTCATACTTTGTAGTAAGTACAGTAAGTTGATTTTCCGGGGCAGTGATGTGACAGTTTTTTTGTTTTTTTTTTCAGATCATTGACAAAGGTAAGAAGGACCCATCTGAGGAGATTGAGATCCTCCTGCGATACGGACAGCACCCTAACATCATCACTTTGAAAGATGTGAGTCAACTTTTAAGAAAAAACATGTATGTCTAACACAGTTCAAGCTAATGCCAATTGAGTGTTTGCAGAAGTAGAATGATGTGTGAGATTTTTGGTGCAATCAAGATCAGACATGCTATTCAGGATCACCTTCAGAGGAAAGCCAGCCATAAATTCCTCTGATGTAATAAAGAAGAATCCGCAATTTGAGAGAGATTGTTAATGTAAAATTAAAGTGAGAGATCTTTTAAGAGAATACCTAGATTTTATGCTTTTGATGTTGAAGTCATTTCCAAGAGTGTTTACCTTGTCACTTCTTGGGAATGGATCCACTTGGATATACTATATTTTGCTATGATTTAGCTTTAGGTGATGCGCTGTCATCCAGGATGAAATGTTGTGCAAACATGCAGAAATATTTCCTCCTGGACATGGAGAGATCTGGGCTTATATCTTGAGAGTCGCTGGGAAGAAAGGAGAGGATGATTTGAATGTCATCAGCATAACAGTTGTTGGAGAAACCATGTTAAAATATATCACTAAGAGAGCAAGTGTATAAGAAAAAGAAAAGGAGGCCAAGCACTGAGCCCTGGAGAACACTTTGTGGTGCAGGCATAGATAGTTTCCAGGTTACTTGGTAACTGCAACCATCAAGATAGGCTACAATCCATTGCCAAGCAGAACAAGTAATTACAAGTTTGATGATTGAAACCAGCAGCATCTGGCTGACCATATCAAAAGCTGCAGAATAATAAAGAAGTATTAGAACCGATAAATGTTTAGCTGTTTTGACTGCATGATTCTCCTTAGTCACAGTTAAAAGAGCCATTTCTCATGGATGGGCTTATTTTAATCCAGACTGGTTTAGTTTCGAGAGAACTTTGGAGAGGAAGGAGAGAAAAGATATTGGTCTGTAGTTGTTCACATCAGTGATGTTGAGTGTGGTCTTTTTTAGGACTGGTGTCACTAGAGCTGATTTGAAGGCAGGTGGAACACGGCCTGTTTTACATTTACATTTACATTTACGGCATTTAGCTGACGCTCTAATCCAGAGCGACGTACATCAGTGCTTAAGAATTCCACAACTGTTTCTTACAAGAAAAACAGCTTAAATCTGAGTCAGCTATTTAACCGAAATACTTCAGTCAGAGCATCTATACAACAACTGTCCAAATAATAACTAGCCAACACCTAACCCAACAATACATAAGCCCTAGAG
>JBBPCW010000147.1:6147715-6158440 GCA_037974425.1 Phenacogrammus interruptus | reverse complement strand
AAGACAGATCTTCATCTAGCGTAACACCAAGATTTCTTACCTTCTTAGAAGGGACAATAGCTGAGTTGCCAAAAGAGCTGTGAGTAATATAAGGAAAAGGTCCAAGGTTGTGGACAGAAGTGTGGGTGATGGAATTAGATTGAGTGTTGATGTGGTACAGGGAAGGATCATCTGAGCTTGTCAATATTTTCATCAAAGAAGAAGGTAAAGTCCACTGAGGATATTGAGGAAGGTGTAGCAGGAGTTAGAGGTTGTGGCAAAGAGTTTGCATGTGTTATATGCAGGTTTTTCTCACTTATCTTTGAAGAAGGAAGACTTTTCTGCAGATATCTTAGTGGTAATCTTTAATGCATGAGCCCCATAAGAGACACGTTCAAAGTTAAGATGCAACACGATTAAAGTTAAGACTTCTATCCACTGCTTTAAGTTCTCTTCACTTGTTGCGGAGTACATCAGATAGCCACAGTGACGGATGTGTGCTGCATGATGACCTAGAAGACAATGGACAAAGCTGGTTGAAAAGGAAGTGGAGATAGGAGAGAAGGGAGTTCCACCATTGGAGGAAAATGAGGAGATGTTTCAGGTGGAATCAAGGTTGACAGGGATGGCGGACGAAAGATCAGATGGAGAAAGTGAGCAAAGATAGTGGTAAGCAGTTGGTGATGGAGTGGTTGGAGTAGGTCTGGAGAGAGAAAGTGGAAAATGAATGACAAAAGTTGATAGTCAGTGAGATGGAGAGAGGTAGCCAAAATGTTCAGTTTAGGAGAATCTGGTGAAGACATGGTCGTGGACTTGTTGGGGTACAGGGCAAAAGATGACAGCTTGTCATTTGGGAGTTTGAAGTCTCCAGAAAGAATGAGCAGAGGCCATCATTTGTGATTAAACTGAGGAGTATGTCTAGTTCTTCAATGAAAGTTCCTGCTGCCCTGGGGGAATGGTATATAGCAATGTTTTTTTGGAAAAAAAAAAAAAAAAATGATAGTGTTTTATTTGTGACCATCACATTTATCTACCTTAAGGACCTTATGCTTTGACAAAAACAGCCTTTAATACACATGTATAGCACTTCTACTGCTTAAATTAACCTTTGTCGAAAACTCCTGACCAGCTCACTGAAACTTGGACAACAGATTCTATCTGCTATCCTCAAGGAAGTCCGAGGATCCTTTATTCCTTTTACAAAACACATGACAACAGAGGATAAGTGGAGAAGAAGACTAAAAGCTGCAGATGCTACCAGAAATGCCTCCACTAACCACTGCTGAGTGTAGCAGCTGCACCCGCCTCAGCTCTAAAGTGGAAGAGCTCAAGGGAAGAGTATCCACTCTGTATCAGATCCAGAAGGCTGAGAGACTGTTGGACACAATCATATTCTGTGGAGTGGCAGCAACAACCACATTGGAACTGAAGCTGGCTTTGACTGCTCAATGGCGAAAAGCCACCTCCCAATCTCTACCCAGTGATCCATAGATCCAGCCGATGGCAAGGCCATAGGCAGCCATCCGTAAGCTCCACATTGCACCCACAGGAGCAGTGGACTATAGTTGTGCAATCTCAAATAGAGCTTCATCTCTTGGTCCCCTCCATCCAAAATTATTCAGCTGAATGAGAGCTTTGGTGCTTCTGGTTACCTGCAGCTTGTGGAAAGCATTCAGAATTGACTGTTTAAAGATAAAAGACCAAACAGCTGCTCCAGTTAAAGCCAAACTATACATAGTCAAGTATCATTCTGATCATGAAAATGGAAAATTGCCTTGTCATCACAACACAGTGTGAAAATGTCCTTACATTCAGAGCACAAAACTACTTCTACAATATATGTGGATCTCCCAGTCTTGACCACAGATGGCATGCCATTATGCCCACTTGACCCTCTCCACACAATAGAGATTATGGATGCTATTGCACTAATTTTGCAGTTTCTTTTTCTCCAGATGTGTGCCTGGCCTATTTAAGACGGCATATCATAGCTTCCGAAATACCTGCGTTAGATCCGTCTGACATACAAAACCTTTGACCTTATTGTCATTTATATAAAAAATATCGGATACTAGTTTTAATGCAACCGCCAAGGAACAAGTGGTTTTTGAAAGTTTCACAGTATAGCTTTTCTTCGTTAGACAAATGCATTGCTACTGGCTGCAATCCTATGGCCACTGTTTTAGTGCTTTTGGCCTGGGCCAGAAGCAGTGGTCTCACTAAAGTGGTTCTCTTCTTATTTTGAAAACAGGAAATGTGTTTCCATCCAGGATTTTAAATCTTTAGTGGCTAACATCGCTTGCGGTCTGCCCATCTGATCTGTTCTGAAACCAGTTTTCTTCTCACTGTACATCATGTCTCAGACATATCATTTGACAATACATGCATCATACGTAGTTCTCATTTAAACCACATGAATCAAATAGCCACACTGCTGTCTTGTTTATCCAATGTCAAAGACTTCTTAGAGAAAGAGATTTTGATCTTTGGTCCAGAGCATCACAAATCACAAATGCAGTCCTCCTTTGGTTTACTTAAGTCAGTGACAACAAATCTTGGTGGAACTCAAGGGACATGCTTTTAATGGCAGAAAAAAAACCTTTATATCATCACACCTGCTTAATTTCATTCAGTCTAATGCCTTCAACTTACTTAGAAAATCTAAGCGGGTCCTATCATATCGTCGCAGTTTTAACATACTGACGTTTTAAAAGTAATTCATGAGGCTTTTAACTGGTCTGTTTAATTTGATTTCTTTAATGTAATTTTATTGTGATCAGAAATTTTTATTGTGCTAGTTGTAATATACTTTTGTATTATATAGTTTGCATTTTTATCTGTTTTATTTTATTGGGATTCTAGTTGCTTTATATGAGATATCTAGTGCCTTGCCTATGTTCCGAAACTCTCATCAGATCATTAGGAACGCATCAGCTAGTTATGCTTAAGGCAAAGACTAAACATTGAGAAGCAATGAGCCTTTAGAGCATTAGAAGAGTCCTGACATTAAATACTTCCAAATGTTCCTATTTGGCCAGGCTTTCAGCTAAGCTAAACGCACTGTTAGCTCTGCATTTCAATCCTGCAGCAGCACCTAATTACTCTAATTTATTTTTAATGTGTTTTTATTTGTTTATTTTCATCCTTTAATTCAGTTGTTTTAATTATGCTTTATTCGTTTGTAATTTAATCTCTTCTCCTTTGAATATGTTGCTTTGATTATGTTTTGATCGTGTTTAATTTGCATGTGTGTATCTATTTCTGCATGTACATGCAGCAGCGTGCTCGAAAAATAATCCCATCGACTCAAGCACAGTTAAAAAAAAAATCTTGTAAAAGAAAAACTTCTTGTAAAAGAGGTTTTAATTTTTTTTTTAACTTTCCAAAAGTCAGTTTTCAGTTACCCAAAACATCATTTGTGGGTGGATAAAAAGCCAAAATGTTTTTAAAAATACTTATGCATGTGGACAAGACCTAAGATCCATCTAAGGGATCAGTCTAGCCATCCATTGCCCTAGCCTCCTGAGACCCAGGAGTCCATTTTGTCCTCTGTGAGGCACATGAGTTCCGATTCAATTCAAGCATAGTCAGGGTCCCTGCGGATCCTTGAAAAGTATTAAAATTAAATTAATTCTAGGGCAAAGTGACACAACGATATCTGTTCCCGTAATTATTATTATTATTATTATTTTTTTAAGCAGCAAAAGTAGCTGCCTATAGTACAGGGGGCAGTGTGTACCTCATAGGCCTATATGTATGCCATAGAAACAGAAGAAAAAATAGAGCTGTTGCTCCAATAAATATGTGACTTGTTGAAATCATCAAAATTCTACGCTATTGAGTTTTTTTGCCGCTGTGTTTGTCTTAATTTTTCTTCTTAGAGGTCTTAAAAAGGTCTTAAAAGTACTTGAATTTGCATATCAAAAATGTGCAGATACCCTGATAGTTAATGCAGTGTAGTCCTACTACACTTTCAAGATGATGTCCTGGGCTTTCTAGGGCTTTCACGTGAAAAAAGAGGAACAGAAAGATTCAATATAGAAGCTAAAGAAACCCCATTTGATTAAAATGATTCAATAGTTGTTCACCTCAGCTGCTTTGTCCTCTCAGTGAAGCCTGAAATACACCATTATTAACCATCTTTTCTTTTTAAATGCTCTTGCATGGTTGCATAAGCACTGTGCTCTTGCCCTGAGTGCAGTAATGCAGTGGGCCAGAAGAAGAGTGAGAGAGCTGTGCGTTGTGTGTTCTTGCAGGTCTATGATGACGGGAAGTATGTGTACCTGGTTATGGAACTGATGAGAGGTGGAGAGCTGCTGGACAGGATCCTGCGTCAGAAAGGCTTCTCAGAGAGAGAGGCTTCAGCTGTGCTATGCACCATCACCAAGACTGTGGAGTATCTGCACTCACAGGGGGTTTGTTCTGTCTCTCTGTTTTAATTATGCACAGACACACTCGCATGCACACACCTATCAGAACTGAAGTTTCACTGACCAAGTATGTTTGCATATACAGGCCATTTGGCTTTGGTTGCACAGCAGCTCACAATACACGGTGGGTGAGATTTTCACTAGTACATAGTAATATGTCATAGTAATAAAAAAAGACAATCTCATTTAGCAAACAATATGCAGAACATTTTATAGTGTTATATTAAATAAATGGTTTATACAATTGATGAAAACAAATTGTGATTTCTTTGAGTTGACCCTTGCACTGATAGTTTGTCAAATACACACTCTTGGGAAGAGTAGCTAAGGTGCTCTCATTTGTAAGCAGTGGTCACCAATTGTAGCCACAAAGGACAAGCCAACTAGTTAACCACTCAGTCATGTCCAGACTGACCAGTTGCTTAAACTTGTGAACTTGGCTATAAAATCCAGCAGTCACACTGGCCTTATCTGATCAGACTGTTGACATCTGTGCTTGAGGTTCACATATTTTTTATCCATGATTGCTCCATTTGCTTAATAGAGTTATGGCAGCCTAAATTGTTTTGTGCTTTTTGTAAAATAATATCTTGATATAGTATGCTTTCTGACATTAAGAGAAAGCATTTCTGGAGATTGTAAATTGACCCTGGCTCCCTGCCCAGGGTGAGTCCGGAATAGGCTCCGGATACCTCCGGATACGTTTACATTGTCATACATTGTCAAAAATTGTCGTTTTTATTACAGTCTGTCTGTAATTGGTTTGCAGCAAATGTATTTATTAAGCATTCTAGATACACTTGAATGATTGTAAGCATTTTGTGAAAACAGCTAGTGAAATGAAGAACACAATTTTTAATTTTATTGTCACTACTGTGACTTTATGTTCCTGTCAAGGTCGTGCATCGAGATCTAAAGCCTAGCAATATCCTGTATGTGGATGAGACTGGAGACCCAGAGTCCATCAGGATCTGTGACTTCGGCTTTGCCAAACAGCTAAGAGCTGAAAACGGTCTCCTCATGACACCCTGCTACACTGCCAACTTCGTGGCACCAGAGGTATTAAAAATAATCCTGGGTTCTTTCTGTTACTGCTGTTTGGACGTCTAACGGTGTTTTTTAAGAGCCAGAAAAAAGGCATAGGCCATTTAAAACCAGAATAGATAAAGCAACACAGTCACAGTGAAATGTCATACAAATAGTACACACAGTGTAGTACAAATGGTACAAGGTTATCATCTATACCGATATACCTATACTGGTGTCACGCAGCAATATTGTAGCGATACTATTAAGAAATTGTTATAAGCTGTTTTGTAAGCATTTCCTGTTTGGGTTTTTTTTGCTGGTTAATTTGAATTATTAACTATTCAAAATACAGAAACTATGAGATACTACAAAAATACTGTAATAAAGCTTAATTTTAGTAATGCTCTACATTATCGAATGCTGAGAACACATTTTTTAATGATTAGTTTTCATCATTGAATACAGCAGAATATTCTGACATGATGCTGTATGTGCTGCAGGTTCTGAAGAAACAAGGATATGATGCTGCCTGTGATATATGGAGTCTAGGAATTTTACTGTATACTATGCTGGCAGGGTGAGTAACCTTGTAAAGCTGCATTAACTCTATTGTGGCCAAAAGGTTTTACATGCATCTTTGTCATTCCTTTTTTCAATGTTTAATGCCTGTGTTAGTCGTCCTGCGTGGTGCCACGATGCGCTCTTTTGCTATGATGGTGTGGACACAGGTTAATAAAGTTCTAATAATAAAACATTTTCATGACCCACAATATGTACCATTTATTTTGTTTTTCTGTGGAAACAAAAGTGCAACATTAATAAATAAATTAGATAAATCAATGACATAATGGTTTGAGATCTGTTCGGCTAAATTATTTACTCAGAAAAGTGTATCATGACACTTATCTATAGCACTCTAGATCGAGATTTAGTGTCAACCCTGTTTGGCCATTTCTGAGTCTGTTAGCTCATTATTAAGTTCTTCACAAGCTAATCAGGAAAACATTGTAGAAACAAGCGAGACAATGCTTGAAATGTTCTGATTGTGTTGAATTTCTTTAGGAAGAAGAGGTTTTCAAACTGCCACACTCTGCATTCAGCTAGGACCAGTCATGTTAATCCCAACTGCTTATTTATACAGTAATACTGCACTTCTGTCTGACAAGGCACTGAAATTAACAGCTAGAAATGTACAAAAGCAGTGCTCTTCAGGAAAGTGAGACAGAATGTTCAACAAATATGAAAGGTTCTTTTCTAAGCAAAGTATAGGATGTACTACATGATGTTTGGTCACGAATGAAATGCTTTTTTTGATTTAATTTTGCTCTAATGGTCCAAATGATTAGGAGTTAGCATCACCACTGAATCCTCCAGTACTGGGGCCCTCCAGGTATCATTAAGATTGGACAC
Source organism: Phenacogrammus interruptus (assembly GCA_037974425.1). Classification (NCBI taxonomy): domain Eukaryota; kingdom Metazoa; phylum Chordata; class Actinopteri; order Characiformes; family Alestidae; genus Phenacogrammus; species Phenacogrammus interruptus. The sequence continues at coordinate 6,151,592 of JBBPCW010000147.1, read as the reverse complement.
AAAGATATAAAATACCCAACCACTGTCCTCTGCTATATACTTTTGCTGGCTTTCACACAAGCATTGCAATATTTTCACATTGACATTAAAGGGCTCATCCCTAAAGTGTCAGCCATTAAGAAGAATACCATAAAATTTATTTTATGGTCAATTATGACTAAAATGTTTTCATAAACACTTTGTATGTTTTTTATGGTGAGAAGAAACACTTGGAGCAAAATCTAAATTTTACCGTGACAATGCTTTACTGTGATAATACTTCACTGTCTGTACTTTAGATCAAATCTTTACAGTTCAGGCTCAAGGAAGATGAAAACAAGAGGATTTATTTAGATTATTTCACTGGTAATTCCCCATTGATGCTTTTTGCAGCATTGACCACTGATCTGCTCAGCTCTTACATAGATCAGGTCACAGATTGGTTTGCCAAAGCTTATGGCTGGAGTAATAATATCTGCAATGATACAGACTTCCATTCAGTGTTCCCACTGACATAACGCAGATATTTTGAAATATGCTCTCTCAATTCGACAGCTTGGCCTCGTAGGAGTGTTTCAGCTCCAAAGCCGTTCATGCAACACCTGTCTATACTTTAGATAAAATCCGCTGCTGACCCATCTCCCAGCAGTATAAACAAGTGAACACACTTTTCAGAAGCTCTCCCCCTCCCACCAATGCTCGTACAAAGACTAATTTCTACGTCAGGGTCGCAGGGATTACAGGGTAAACCCGGGTCAAGTTAGCTGCTGGCACACAGAGTAACTGTGCTATCGGGAATCGAGCCATGCTCAACAATTTAATGTTCCTGTCAGTTTGCTGAGCTTTAAATCTCTGTGTAATCAGGACATCTGAAAAGCCGCATTTTATCTTGTTCAACCTGGCCACATGTGGTTTCTAAAAATAGCACCTTGAAAATGGACTTTAACAAAAAAAAAAGATTTTTTTTGTTTTCTGTGATCTTTCTCACCTTGTTTTGCCAGACAGGCTCAAGCAAATGTGATTTTGCACTCTAAATCTTTCAAACCCTGTGTCCCTGCAGATTCACACCCTTCGCCAATGGACCCGATGATACCCCAGAGGAGATCTTGGCCCGAATTGGCAGTGGCAAATACATTTTATCTGGGGGCAACTGGGACACGGTTTCTGACGCTGCTAAGGTAAGAGTACCCTTTCTGTGTGAGAGATCACATAGTCACATTTGGAGGTAACGGTGGCACACTTCCACATCAATGATTACACACCTGATTGTAGAATTACTCTAACATTATCTTCTGTAAAAACAATCATCTATAACCTTTTTTTCACAGGACATTGTGACAAAAATGCTGCATGTTGACCCTCACCAACGGCTGACTGCCCCTCTGGTCCTTCGCCATCCCTGGATTGTAAATCGAGACCAGTTATCCCAGAGTCATCTGGTTCGACAGGATGCACAGTTGGTCAAGGTACATCTCTTTGTTGCCCAGACCTCAGCATTACATTTTTATTCCAGGATATGAGTGTTAATATTTTCTTCTTCTAACACGCAACACAATACAGTTCTCTGAGGCATTTGTACTTATCGGAAAAACGGAATAAGGTGTGAAGCAGAATGCTAAATTCTGCGGCATGTGGCCTTTCAGGGCTAGTGTGTTGTCTGTCTGTTTATCATTTATAATGTAAAAAGGTACAATAGTGCCACCACCTGGTTGTCTGAAAAAAAGCACCTTGAAGAATCTTGCCTCAAACGTCTCTCAAGCTGGATTTGTGTTTAGTTTATGTGAGGTTTAATGAATTAAAAAAAAATTACAATAGTATTGCGATTTGGTGTCATTATAAACAATACTCCCATTGGGTGGGAAGATTTCAAGCGTCCAGAAGCAGGTGAAGGTGAGCTTCCTAAAGTTATTTAAATTTTTATCTGTACCATCTAGCTCAATTGGTTTAATAATATGCAATAGGAAACCACAGCTAATTATTGCTGTAAAGATGCACCGCATGAATTCTCTCAGACTAATTATAAAAACGGTAAGAGGGAAGCAGTCAGCCACATAAGATGAACTGAAAGCGCCAGGAGCAACAGTTACACTGAGTACAAAAAGCAGTGAACTGCACCGCAGTCGTCTTCTTTATTTACACCCCACAAACACACTGTACCAAACACCTCTGTTTTAAAAGAAACAAAGAGATGTGTCCAAGCTTGTCAAATTTGGGAAAATAATTGCATTAATTCCAAGTACTGGGGGCTTATATTCCTCAATGGTTGGAGCAAGACAAACATGATGGAGTACTAGACATTAGAACTGAACACAACACAGTAAAAACAATCACAAGACTGACTGATAAAACATTTGTGTGGCTTATTGATCAGAATAAGCCTAATAGGAGGATTTTAAATGTGAGTTCACCAGAGGATTTTTCATTACCTTGGAGAATTAAAGGTGTTTTGTCAAGAGGAATGGGCCAAAATTGAACCACAGTTCAACAGAAAACCTCTTACCAGAAACCCCCTGTAATTCCCAAGACAGCAATGCAACAAAGTAGTAATCTTATTAATGTGCGTTGCCTTTTTGGTTTTTTAAACATAGCTGTGTGTTTTGAATATATACTTTTGATTTATGTTAAGTCAAAAGGGATTATCAAAACTGTCTCATAAGACATGAAGCCAATGTGAAGTTTACTGTCACCATTGTGGCATATAAGATCTTCAGCAATGTTTTGTTTGACTATCTAGGGGGCGATGGCTGCCACATACTCTGCTCTCAACCGAACACCACAGGCTCCAAAGCTTGAGCCTGTACTTGCTTCCTGTCTGGCTCAGAGAAGAGGTATGAAGAGACTGACATCCACATGCCTATAGCCCACCATCCAGAAAACGTGTCCCCTTTGAGCTGTGAAGATGTCCAAGAGCCTGGCCTTGGAGAAGGAAGCAGGCAGAACAACAGAGCAGGAAGCAGAGCAATGGGACCACTGAGGTTGAGCAGCAGCAGAATTTCACCACAGATTTGACACCGCGTACACAACTTCTGGAACCTGAGGGCTGCTCACACTAATGCTGAGGTCAATCATTTTGGGTCTAGAGCTCAAGCTTGATTTCTGTGTCACTTCTGCCAGATGTAGCTCTAATTGTGAAGGAAAGGCACTCCGCCTGTTTAGTGGCAGAGTGAAAAGGTTAGAAAGTGTTACATACCCAGAGCTCAATCATTACAGCCTGCATGGTTGGTCAGAAACCTCGTCTGTAAAGGCTGTCCCTGTCTGCTGCACGTAAAATGAGCCATGTAGAACTGCTTAGATCAGATCACTCACGGGTGTGCTCACATATAAGCTGTATGGTTTTATGAGCAAGTTTTGAGAAAATTTATCCACAAAACCGGCTGCTCATGTGAGACTGGCTCATGACGCTGTTTATTTAAATGTAATCTGTTGGCTCTGAAGAGACATGGCGGTAGGTCAGCACAACTGCAGCGCAGCGCTTCACATGTTGAAACATACTAATGTACTAACCCTGAACCCTGTTAGACAGATATACCAGCATTATTGACTTTTAGACTAATACCAATAACATGCATGTGACATAAGTGATTTTATAAATGGAAAAATAGGACATGGTGTACATACATCGCTGCAGGAAGCACAACAAACGTTTTGAAACATGTTTTACCTTTCCTGTGTAATTTTGTTTTTATAATGTGGCTTATTCGTGAACCATTTTCTTCCTTTGTCTTTGGGCTCTTATGTTTCTCTTAGTCATGGTCTTTCACCGTGTAGAGACTATTTTAGATATTTTTGAAAAGTTACTGTTTATTTATTTAGGAATATGTTTCTCCCGTAGTATTTATATAGTAGCTCAGTAGTGTCTTTTTAAAAAATTATTTATTTATTTATTTATTTATTTATT
>JBBPCW010000147.1:6122921-6140687 GCA_037974425.1 Phenacogrammus interruptus | reverse complement strand
CCCCACAGGTGAATACACCAAACTACAGATCGGGCGTCAGGCTGGCGTTAAACGGTGTCAGACTAACGCCAGTCGAATGCCTTGCTGACGTCGATTAAGCGTTGCTACCAAATGCCACAAAAACGCCTATAGCGTTCAGAGCGTGTTCATTTCAAACGTCCGTGTGGACGAGGCCTTACAGACATGCGTGAACACAGCAAAGTGTGAACTGTGTGAAACTCTTTCTCCGCATTTAACCCATTCACCAAGTGAAGCAGTGGTGAATGGGTTAAACACTGCATGCAACAAAACCCCAACAAATGCAAAGACAATGTCGCTATTACGCTTTCAGCTGACGTTCCGAAAAACTGAATATTCTCTCGTGATTGTATTTGAACGCTTTCCTGTCTACAACGCCAAATCACGAAGATTTTTATAAAAAGAATGTTGAGGCTTAGTTTTTACAAAGAATAAGAATCCATGTTTCAGGGAAGAACTATCCACAAAGACGACCCACATGTAAACACTACAGACAGAATAATTACTGCCCCCGCAGGTAAAGAGCCGGAACTACACTTTGGGCTGCAGGGTGGGGTTAAACAGAGGAACGTCAGTGTAGCGCCTCACTGAAGTCAATCAAGCACAGATACAAAACGCAACAAAAACGCGCATGACGTTCAGACCGCGTCTGTTTATCCAAGATTCGAACGTCCGTGTGGACAAAGATATTATTCCTGCTCATATATTGATCCAATATTTCACTGCGAGTGAGAAAGTGTGTGAACCTCTAGGGCAGGAAAGGGTACAGTAATTTGTAATCACTGTTTCGTAATCAAGTTTGTTTTTTATTTTTCATGCAGTAATTACATATTTATTTATTACAAACAATGCACCAATATTTATTTTATCTGGTTTTACTCAAATATTTTAGAAACAAAATGTATTTTTTCTTTTTTTTTGTTGCTGTTTTCACTATTTGCTGCTGTTATTTTAATTTGATGTTTTTTATTTGCATTTTTTTTTTTCAATATTAGTCTTATTTCCATTTGTATTTTATTTGCTCTTGTATTTTGTTATTTGCTGTTTGTATGTATATTTGCAGGGGTTTTTTTGTTTTTTTTTAATGTTTTTATTAATAAACTACTGTTTTTGTCATCAGTTTTTTTGGCAACATTTTTATTATTTTTTTGTACTTTTATAATTTTTGTTAAATGTTTTGAAAAGTCGTAGTATCGTTTTCTGCTGTAGTAGTATTTTCTGTTTATTTTATTTGCTGTTATTTTATTTGCAATATTTGTAGTATTTTCTGTTGTGTTTGTTTTACTATTTGCTATATATTTAATTTAAAAGGTATCATTTCCTGTTGTGTTTTTGTTACTGCTGTGCTTTTTTATTTACTGTATTTTCAATGTAAGCAGGATTATTTTCTGTTGTAGTTATTTACTGTTGTGTTTTTAGAACTGCATTTATGAGGATTCCACAATTCCCCCGTCAGTCTCAGTGAAAGACTAATGTTGTGTGATCTCGGAGGCTGTGCTGCCTCAAACACACGGTAGTTTATGCAAAACTTCTCCCATATTTTGCCCTGCAGCTCATAATTAGTCCAATCAGTTATCCTGTCTGACGCGCTCCACACCCTTTTAATGATAACGGCAGGCTGAGGCTCTGGATGTTTGCAGAGGCTCTGAGAGAACATGCTAATGAGTGATTCAGCACCACCAGCAGAAGCAAAGGTGAATTAATCAAAGGCTGAAAAACACCCGAGCTGCTGTGGAGCTTCTGCATATGGATGATTATGGAGAACCAGCACTAAACTGGTCCCAGTTCCTGAAACAGGAAACTCAGGGCACAGCTTAGTCCTTATTTCCCCACAATAAAATAAAATCACAATCAAGTAACTGTGGAATCACCTTTTCATGAGACGTCTTTATTTTCTGCACCAAATTAAAGAAAAGTGGTATAAACAAGAATATCAATATCGATAAAAAAGTATCAGTTTCGATATCGGCATCAGTAAAATGCTTATGGAACCAGAATTGTCTCACGTCTTTTCATGTGACGACTTTATTTTCTGCACTAAATTACAGAGCGAGATCAATAAGCATCACAATAAGCATCAATATTGATAATGGTATCAGCATCGATATCTGTATCAGTAAAATCCTAATCGCACCAGAATCATCTCACATCTTTCCTGCACCAAATTATAGAGGCAGAGATCAATAAGCATAACAATAATTATCAATATCAATAAGCAGTATTAGTATCGATATCGGTAACATCTAACATCTTATAATGAGACGTCATTAATTTCTGTGCCAAATTATAAAGAGCGAGAACAATACGCATATCAGTAAGTAAAATATCAATAAATAGTATCAGTATCGATATCGGTATCAGTAAAATCCAAATTGCACCAGAATCGTCTCACATCTTTTTATGTGACGACAAATTATAGAGAGAGATCAATAAGCATCACAATTAGAATCAATATCAATAAGCTGTATCAGTATCAATATCAGTATCAGTAAAATCATTAAAATCAGTAAAAATATTATAGAGTGAGGTCAATAAGGATATCAATAAGTATCAATATCAATAAGCAGTATTAGTATCAAAATCTGTAACATCTAACATCTTTTAATGAGACGTCTTTAATTTCTGAACCAAATTATATAGAGCGAGATCAATAAGCATATCAATAAGGAAACAATATCGATAAGCTGTATCAGTATCGATATCGGTAACGGTAAATTCCAAATCGTACCAGAATCGTCTTTTCATGTGACGACTTTATTTTCTGCACTAAATTATTGAGAGAGATCAATAAGCATCACAATAAGTATCGATATCGACAAGCTGTATCAGTATCAATATCGATATCAGTAAAATCATTAAAATCTGTAAATAAATGTTATAGAGAGTGAGATCAATAAGCATATCAGTAAGTATCAATATCAATAAGCATTATTAGTATCGGTATCAGTAAAAACCTAATCGTACCAGCCCTAGCTGTAAGAGATCACTGTGAGGCAGCTCTCCTCACTGTAATATCGCAGCCAATACTGGCCTGACTAAAGCAAATTAAAAAATAAATAATCTCAGTCTGTTGTGAGCATAAGCAGGGTCTGATTAAGCCGGCAGGATGATGATTAAATTACATTTCAAAATGAGAAACTTTAATCACAGGGTGTGCAATAATATCGCCTGTCAGGCCACTCTTATGAAGCCCTCAGCAACAAGTGATATCCTGGACATCTATTTTTCTGGAGAGACGTATCGCCGCTAACATCTCTACAGAAATATCTCTGTAATAAGTGCAGATAACTGTAACTCGGCTGGCAGTTAGTTACTGTTAATTACACGCTGCGGCTCTAATAAAGCAGCTAGAACCTTAATAAAGGCTTTAAAAGCACAATTAAAGGGCTGATCCCAATTCGGAGCACGCGCTCACCCTCCGAGCCGGGCCTTGTCCTTGTCTTTGCCCCGGTGGCCCACGCGGCTGGTGGACTTGATGTAGAGGTGGCGGTGCAGCTCATCAATCAGCACCAGATGAATGTTCAGCTTCCTGCTGTGCAGCTCCAGACGCAAGTCGCTCAGACCCTCCACCTGCAGGAGAGGACCCTCCAGCGACTCCACCGCAGACACCTGCCAACAACACACCACAGATCAGACACACACTCAGAAACTCCAACTAGAAAGAAAACCTTTTTAGAAAAGTTTGGAAAAACTTACACAAGAGATTATATTGAAAAATGAGTGGGTTTCCTGATTTGGGCACTATATGACAGTTTTATTACATACATACACATATGTCACTTTATATTATGCAACTTAACCCGTGACCAGTTATTGTCGCTGCACTGCTTTGTCTTTCGTGTCTTTTTGGTCTTTATGATCTGTGAAGATGGTCTACAAGCAAGAATACACTGTACACATGACAAACTTCAACTTCACCTTAACATTCCATTTGCACAATGTACATATTTCTGCAACATTTATTCATATAAATAATATAAAAAACTATTTTTCAGCCTACATATAATTTCACTGAACTGGTGGTGCTCCTCGTTTGTTACTTACTTTAGATTTGTGTTTCAGAAAATTTCAGATTTATATATATAAAAAAAAAATTAAATTTTACTTACATCTACATCTATACTTATTTACTTGCACTCATTTCTTCATTTTATTTGGGTTTCAGAAAATGTCCAGATTTTTTTATTTAAAGTTCACTATTGTTTTAAAGTTTGCACAGTCAGTAAGGAGCGGTTCAGGATACTGTGTGTTATACTCGTATGACTGTGCATGTGACAAATAAAGAATCTTGAATCAACTATATACACACACACACACACACACACACACACACACATATACATTATATATATAATTTGTATGGGCCCAAGTATGATAACACTTTTGGTTTTCCTGATAAGAGCACTATACAAGAGAGTATTTTGAAAAGAAATGTGTTTTTACTGACCCATTAATGAAGGAGCGTTTTGATAAATGTGTATTTATCCTCATATGGGCCCCTATATAACAGAGCATTTTTGACAAACATGACCCCTATATAACAGTATTAAAGTGTTTGTCCTCATATGGGCCCATGTATGATATAGTATTTTGAAAAAACGTATGGTTTCCCTGATATGGATCCTACATAACAGAGTTTACTGAAGAATTTGTGCATTTTCCCGATACAGGCCCTATATAACAGAGCATATAATGTCTTGGCTAACATTTCATTGCACCTCAATGCAGTTTCAAGCAAATGTGATTATTTAGGGTGTGCGGGCTAAACAGTGCAAATACACAAGACACAGAAGACCAGAATCTACATTTACATTTACTTTTACGGCGTTTATCAGATGCTTTTATCCAAAGCGACTTCCATTCTCTGATAGTTACATTAATCTCACGGCTCAAGTTCAAAAATAAGACGTATGCATTCATTTAGCCACAACAATGATTCTCTGAATATCGCGGACAATCTGCCTTTATTATATGGAATGAACTGATCCAGAACTCCTAAATGATTCCAGTGATAACAGGCTGATAATATCAAGCACATGGTCAGTAGAATAGATTTTAGTTGCTTGGCAGTTATAGGATGTCACCGTCGCGCCGGTTTATGGGAGGCCTTCTAGATAATAACAATAATGTTCTATAAATAATGACATTCTGTGTTAAACTTTTTCTGATCTGAAACAACAGTGCTGTAGATCCCAGAAACCTAGAGAGGGTGGTTTCCACGAAAGATGGTAGAAGAGAGACCCCCAGAAGAGACCACCCTCACTGTACTCAAATTTAAATGTGGATACACTGTTTCACTCACTTCCTCACTTTTCTGAAACTGTATTCAAAACACTATACTGTATTCTCTCTCTCTCTCTCTCTCTCTCTCTCACTTACACACACACACACACACACACACACAAACACACACTGCAGAACAAAGTATCCCCATCAGTCTCCATTTCACATATACATTTCCTTTTGTCTCACCTTGTCTCAGGATCTGATGGAAAATTATAGCTTTTTAATTTCTTTTTCTATAACTAACATGAAGGTTGTATTACTACAGTTAGGGTACCTGCTCTCCAACAGACTTAGTTTTGACACTCAAGAACGTCACAAGTATAAATGAATTTTTTGGTGAGTAAATACAGTGATAAATAAAGCTGGATGCAAAAGTTTGGTCACCCCATGTCAAATGGTGGTTTTGCCCAACTAAATGGAAATTTTGCTTTTAAAATGGCCAAACACATTTCAATCTGTTTCCTGTAGAGGATTTTTTCTAACTTTCATGTGAAAAATCATCAAAACGCAATTTGACCTACGGTGCAAAAAAATTAAGTGGAAAAAAGTGTAATATTTTTGTGTCTAATATTGTTTGAAGCGTTACAAATGTGTTTATTGATCATGAGTAGAAAATTAGGAATCAAATTAGATATTATGCCATATTTTACCTTCACTAAATTACCTGTATAGTTTAGAGTGCTGCATCATAGCTTCCTGAAAGAAAACTGTCCATGTCTGTACCTACATGCAGCTTTGAAATGCAGGTAAGACTCTGTTTAGGTTGAGAAGATTGAGGAAGCCCCTCATTTTAATACGGGGGCCAGGGGCTGTTGGTGTAGACTTGCGATTGACTTTGATTTTGGCCGTCTGGCCTGAGGACAATGAGGGTGAGAGAGAGTGGTGGGTGGGGGGGGTGGCAAGGTAAGGAGTCAGGGGGTGGGGTGGGGGGGCAGCTTAAGACAGATCCTGTCTTATCAATCTCCTCCTATAAAAGCCGGGCTCCTTCAGTAGACTGTAATTGTCTTTCCTAATGACCCACACTGGAGAGCAGGACAAAAGCAGTGCTATAAAACACTTTATGAGCCTGCCAGTAGGAAACCTTTGGTGGAAAAAAAGAAGAAAAAACCGTTGAGCAAATGAAACTGCCCCGTTGTTTCCTCGGTCCAGGCCAGAAAAAGCCCCCCAATCGAGACTACACGATGGGGCAGGACCAAAGGAGGCCGAGCCAAGGCCACCTGCTGAGGCCTAATTGGTCCCTGCTGCAGTTAATGGCTTCCTGTGGCTGCATGTTTACTTCTCATTTGCTTTGGGTGCTGGGTTTCCCAGCCTTGCTCCAAGACGAAGCTCCTCCAGAAGTCTTCTCACCTCGCTGCGCCTTTTTTTTATATTTCTTTTGATGCTCTCTTAAGTTCTTTCTTCTTGTACAGAGAACAAGAAAGCTGACCATCCAGAAGCTCCCTGTTTCATCACTTCAGCATGATGATGCTTTCCTGAGGGCTTTACCAAAAACGCGCCATTACCTGGTGAATCTCCCATATTATGTCCTAGAATGTAACAACCAGTAGCACTAACATATAGAGGCATATGCAAAAGTTTGTGTACCCCCAGCTTTATTGCACATTTTGTTAATTTTCTAAATCAAGTAAACATAAGTATGTCATCTATAGAGAACACACTTTTTCTCCTCCATAGAGAATTTGTTAATGTACAAATAAAACTGTTTTAACAATTTCACACAAACTAAGAGCTATACATTTTGTGGTTATTTTCATTTAGAAAATCAGCAAAATGTAATTTGTTCAAAGGAATTCAAATTTGAGTATATGCCCACACAAATGAAATTCATTCACAGCTCTTCTAAGCTCTTTTCCTGTCATTGTCACTGTCATTGTCACGTGGGTTACCTCCACTGAGAGATCCTGGAGCTTCAGAGGCTCTTAGGCCAGCATGGGTGTCTGCAAGGTCCCAAAAAGCAGGAGGGGTTCCAGTATTGGGTGAACCATCAAAGAACTGCCCAACTGGAAAAGCAAATACAGCAAATTGGTGAGAGGAATCTGACAAGAGTTGTATCCTTTAGAAGCCAGGATTCAGTCCCTCACTCAAATAGCTACTCAACTTACATATTAGCTTAAATGAACAATCTCATTCAGTGACTGAATAACGGAATGAGCTGAAAATAACATGTTTTAACAGCAGTTATGTAATAATTAAGAAATTATTATGGAAGGAAATTTCTACAGATGGATAATATTTCAAAACACTGCATTTACTGGACGATAAAGCACAGAATTATATGAAATATGAAGTCAAGAAGAAGACTAGTCTTAGAGAGATTCCCTATGTTGAATGCGTTACAACATTAGAGTTAAAGTGGCAACATTACACTGTAGTTTTATCAGTCATTCCATGTTCCAGTGCTTTGCAGTAAGCCTGCTGAAGAGCTGAAGATGGACTTCCTGAAGAAGAAGCCAGAAGCTCTGCCAAAGATACAGGTCTCAACCGATGAAAGCCCAACTCAACAGGAGCAGGTGCATATATAGATATACTTTATATATAAATATTACCGGTATATGTACATTATACATTGTTGCTGACTGTAGCATTGTGGTTAATTTTGTCCAATATTTGGTGGAGAACCATCGTCAATTCTCGCTGATACTCTCAGTTTTCAAATCAGGAGATTACCTGTGCCGTACAACCACCTTCAACTTTTTAGAACGTGTGAATAAGTTAAAATCCTCTACAAAGAATGCAGCAATACTTTTGTGCAAATCCACAGTTTCTAGTTGGAAAATAATAAAACATACAGCAAAGAATACAGCATTGGTTTTACCACAGGCTAAAGTTTGGATCGTTTCTTTTGCCTTTGCCTTGTTGGCCATGCACAAACACACCTTCTGTTGGAAGCTTGTTTAGCCTCAGTCCCATGAGAAGAGATGGTGGAGAGCTCACGCAGCAGTGAGATGATCAAACAGCCCCCCCACCCCCCACCCAACAATCCTCTCTTGGTTCACCACAGCACAGGCAAACATCACCCAGGGGTGAATGTCTAATTCATTTCACATACAAAAGAGACAGACCAATTTGGCCTGGGATGTCACATCATGCCAGAGTTTAGGGTCAGTGTGAGTTGGTTTATAAAACTTTTCCAAAGAGACAGGCCACTTCAGAATTAGAAACCAAAAAATCAGTTACACAGAATTATTATTCATAGTGTGATGGTTTAGTCCTGCAGTTAACACACTTCTGGATTGTTGGACATAAGCTTCTGCTGTTTTTTACATTAGCGTTGTTACTCCGGAGCAAAGTTCAGTCTCGGCTCATTCATTCTGGGTCATCAGAATCAGAATCGTATTTTTTTTTTGGCTGAGTCTGTGACTGAACACATAAAAGGAACTTGATTCTGGTCAATGGTGTCTCTCAAGCACAACAAAATACAACAGTGAACAATATACTAAACAATATAACAGACAATAATGTACGATCTACAACATGAGTACATGATATGGATTTCTATTTATAAATATAAAGATAAATGTTAATAAGTCTATTTAAGAATTATTTGTGCACATTTCATTTGGGGCCTTCTGTCATTTTCAGGTCATTTTAGGCCGTCATCCTTACTATTGATGGGTTGTTGCTAAACAGACCCTCATACACTTTCATGCACAAAAATAATGTTTGCATAATTTCCATGTTAAAAAACTTCTTATAAAGAGATTTCCCTCTGCCTGATGGTCTAAACTGTTTTGTGGCTTGTTGTCTACAGTGACATACAGACGTAAAGTGCACTGTCATTCCGGTGGACACCAATCAGTTAAAACATGTCCACTAAATGCCCAGCGATGTTTGTGATGTAGTGTTAGCCTGCTTCCCGAAGGCTCTGAATGTTTAGAGCATTAGGAAGAGCCAAGAGCAGAGCTGACCACTTGTCTGCAGGCTTTCTGCACTATCCACCCCTCCTCTATAGAACATTCCTCACTGCGGTGGGAAAAAATAATGTTGCTCAGAGGACGGGCACATCCGAGCTTCTATAAGTTATATCTAAGAACAAACAGTTAACCAATGTGTGTCTATTTATTCATTATGGTGTGTTTCTTTTCCATGAAAGACCATGAGTCACGATGTCTCCTCGACCTGTTGAATTTCGCATGTATTTATTTTCGGGATGGACGGGCAAATATGGCCGCTCCTAACATCAGTCAATGGGCTGAGTGGAATATAATACGTTTCTTTAAATCATGTGAGGGAGCCGTACAAAACAAACACCAACACACACTGCAGACGCCCCAGCAAAACCCTTGTTGATGAAGATAAAGGACCTTTAAAATGATCTCTACCTATCTCTCTTTTGTAACATGCATACTCATATCCTACAGTGGTTCTGGAGTAGTCTGCAGGATGAGATTTTGTGGTTTAAAGATCCCCTTATGATTCTCTTTTGATTTTCATTAGTTAATAAATACAGATGAATATATGATATTTAACCATGATAACTGTCTTAAATGGACTACTGAAATGGTAGAAATAACTAAAAGCTAGAGTTAGTAAGGCTATCTGACTATCGCCACACCTTATCTGAGTTTGGCTCTATTTCTTCTGCCTGAATGGACAAAAAATTGTCTCTAACATGTGCTGAATAACGGTTTTATGGTTTTGTTTGATGAGTGAGGTAAGAGTTACACCAGTACATGCTTGGTTGTATTTATTAGTCTGTAGATCACTGGGTTGGTGGACCCATTAGCCTGTAGATCACAACTTGTGGACACCACAGAGATTCTTAATGTTGTATGATGTGTTTGTTTAGTGTGTTCTGAGGGAACGTTGATGAATAAGAACATGAAAACAATGAACACTCATGAATTCTGTAAAATCCATCAGGCCAGTATGCCCTTCTAATTTGATCCTTTTCCTAAGCCAATCGACAGCACTGCCCCTGAATCTCAGTATATCTTTATCTTTGAGCTCCTATCTCCCTCTATGTGTGGATAGGCTTGATACAGGCCTGCTAGTTGCTACATGCTGATGTGAGTAAACTATGCTCTGCTCCAACGCATTCTGGAGGGCCAGTTTGCACCCAGCAGACAAAGTGTGTCCTCACCCGGGTGTGCAGTGTTATCGGGCGTGAGCAGGGCTGTGCCGAGGCTACTCTTGAGAAGTAGCACATCATTAGGAATATATTAACATCCTAATGCTCACTCGAAGCCTGCACCCAACAACTTGGAGGGAGCAGATAGTAAGGGACCCTATCTGTGGGGAATCAGTGACCTTAATCAAGGACCTTGGGGTGAATTAGCAAGAATAGGGCTCTGGCTCTGGAAAATCCATTGAAAACAAATGTATTAAAGATATCAGGTACAAATCCTGTGTGCTTTAGCAATTTCATCACTTTATTTGTATTATAATTTTTAGGATTGATATAAACCAATGTGCCTAAATACCCCTTGCTCAGAGTAAAATAATTATAATGCCTGGCCTTATAATATATATTCTAAGTAAGTAAGGACTGTTAAAGTAAGGACTGTTAAAGAGGGGAAAAAAGTTTTAGATAGCCCTTCATTAGTCCCATTTATTATCATTGTTACAGAAGCAAAGTGGACAGTGCACAAGAAGAAAGTAGACACAGCATAACCAATAGAATAAATTCTATAGAGTATTTTGTACCTATAAATATATATGTTAGCATGTATATACATGTGTATGAACCTTACACACACACACACACACACACACACACACACACTCACATCTATACATATATATATCACATACATAAAGACATACATACACACACACACACATGATTTTAAAAATATATTATACATATACATTTTACCACATGGGGAAAGCAAAACACAGATTTTCTGGCTAACCCTGTTAGCACATGTTAATATCACCTGTCTTACACTTTCACTGTAAAGATAAGATAAGATAAACCTTTATAAATCCCACATGTAAAAGTTGGATAATTTGGTATGATTTTAAAGCCATCTTTCACAGTGAGAACTGTGGTGTATGTTCTTTTGAATCATATCGTTGTGTCTCCTGTGTTGTCTAGCAGACTGCAGTCTCAGAGAGTGGAGGAGGAGTACAGGCCAACTCTCTTCGTCTCCCTGGCAAACAGAGGCAGGAACAGGAGCACACTAAGCTAAAGTTTCCCAGTGTAAGTGTCAAAACCACATGAGCCTTGATCACACTGAGTGGGGGCGTAGGGAGACAAACACACCTGCAAAGGTCAACTCCGATCACCTCTCTCTCTCATGCACATACACACTTCGACAGAATGTTTCACCATTTTCAGCTTTTCCAGAATCACACTGATTCGCTGATTAGCATTAGGAAGTTACTCTTAGCGATGTTTGAAAGATGTTCTTCCACTTCATGTTTCATTTTTGTACTGTAGTGTACTGGTCATTATCAGAAAGATCCTGACAGGGCACAATAATTTCTAGTAAAAATCTCATACTAGTAGTGTTTACTTGATTTTAATTGCTTGTTACCACTTGAAGAAACTGTTTGGGTTGAACAGATGAGCAATTAATTTTTCACAGTGTATGAAAAACTCATGTGAACATTTATTCCAGTGAAATTGTATTAGTTTTATGAATAGTTACATTCATTAATGTGTCCTTTAGTTCACTGGAACTCTAATGTATCCTGTTGTGAGTTAACTGATAGTGGAAAAGTCAATTGAGACTGAGAAAGCCATCTTTTGCCACGCACACCTGTGGAGAGACAGGATGGAAGAGTGCTGGAAGCCTCTACAGACACTTGCGTGGCGTTCATTTTTCTCACACCTCCTCGCCAGGGTGGATGTGGGCAAACAGAGCAGGACCCAGGTGGAGGGGGAAAGAGAAGGCAAACAGTGGGCAGACTGGACGAGAGCTGGACAGGACCAGAGGATTGGGGGGCAGACAGCCTGTTCACACTAGAACTGAAAATGTGATGCAATACATTTGACCTCAAATGAGAATTGTCAAAAGTAATTCAACAAAAAAAATTGTTTGTATATTCTTAATTGTGGGGAAAGTATTCAAGACCACACTTACATATAATTGTCAAAACCAACTAGTGTCTGCACTTGTGTGATTTATTATTTTATACATCATTTGAAAAGACTTTCATCCATCAGAATTTCATCCATTATGATCTGATCAATAGAAAAGGTCCAAACGAACTAAATATTTAAATAAATTTAGTAATTTACACTGAACGTTAAAAACATTCCCAGGTAAATGTTCTTTTTTTATTCTGAACAATTGTTCGTCATCAAATATGTGTTTTAATTTTAGATTCTTTACTTCTCACTAATAGTTTACTGAGATAAGCAGAGAAATTTTCTGGAAAGTGTCAGTTCTAAACGTTCTTTATGTCACAGGCTCAGTTTTTTGAAGTGCAGACTCGAGCCCGATGATACAGCATATAAAACTAATGCAAGTATAACTTGCAATATAATATTCTGATTGACTTGTGTATTAACTGTATGCTTACACAATTACCATCTGTAAATGATACCAAAAACTCTAGTAGAGGTTGATACTGTGTAGCCCAGCTGTAACGGTGAATGTGTAGTGCTCTCCGTGTGTGTAGACTGTAGGTGTGTGAGTATTCACTTACATTTTCAACAGCTCTCTTCCTCACTCCCTCCCCCCAGCCGTCACTGTATGCAGGGGCCGTGTGAGTGGTGGAGGGTCAGGTGCTGAGGCTAACACCCCAAAACTGTGAGAAGTGACATTCTCCTCATCACCTCTGATCTCTGAACTAATACCCGTTACCATATCAACCCCTCCGCAAAGTAATGGTGCAAAGATTTGCATGTAAAGCTGCAGAGAACAGGAGAAAAGCACTTAAAGTGTCCTTTCAAATCAACTTGTACCTCAACAGATCTTCTCACAGGAGCTCCAGGTCCCCAGGTTTTCCACTCTACAGTCCAACTTTTTGGAGATGCTCAAGACCAACATTCTACTTTTGGTATTTGGTGGTCTCCTATTTTGTACTTTATAATGGAGTGTATTTGCTCTCATTGACAAACCAAGCATCTGCTTACACAGTCGTTTGCAAAAGTTTGGGTTCCCTGGTCTAATGACTTGACGTTAAGATAAGATATGACTGAACTTTATTTATCCTGAGAGAAATTCATGTGCCCTTAGCATGCTCAGAGCAACAAGAAAGAATAAAAGATAATAAGGCAATAGAAAAAAAATCCAATACATTTTTGAATGAACAATAATAATGCAACACCATGACAGGAACATTAGTCTAATAAATAATAATTATGTAACATTCAGTCAATTCATATATTATACAGTTGAGTTGTATATTGCACAAATCCAATTCAGAACAGAGTGTTATAAGTGAAATTAAGCCCAAACCACCTACAAATACTAACTTCTGCACATTTTAATGCACAGTTACTCTTTTCATTGCTTAAGTGATCATATTGATGTAGCTTGTGCAAAGCCTATAATGCTTATATCTGATGGTATTTTGTGTTAAATAGAAATAATGCACGATTTGTGGAAAATGCCATATTGAAGTTTGTTGTATTTGTTGTAGAGTATGTAGACCATTTGACTTGGGATATTGCTCAAACATTGGCATAGTGTATGCATCATTTGCATCATTTTTCACTTAAATTACACTTATTGTTTGGATTCCCATGTCATGCCTTGTGTTGCCTGATGACCAAACAGAGAGTGAAGGAGCCGCTTAGCAAATCGAATGCGGCAGCCATGACCCAGCACAAGCTTCGTCTAATGCATAGCCTCTCCCTCTCCCACATGGCTTACACACGCAGGTCAGTGGGTGTGAAACGGATAGTGGTGAAGAGTTATTAATACTTTTGTTGCAACTGCTTGTGCATTATTGCATTATTTTTGCATTAACTTTAGTCTTTTAATTATGCTTTTTTCCTTCTTTGTGAGCAGACTGCTACACAAAAATGGACTCACCCTGCAGTACGATAATGGTGACAGCATCAGTGACCTGGTTAGTTCCACACAGACTATATGGAACATACACTATATGCAAATGTGTTGGGACACACCTGTTTTTCAGGGTTTGGGCAAGAGCCCTTACATCCAGTGAAGGGCAATCTGGATGCTTCAGCAGACCAAGACATTTTAACCAACGCCAGGCTTCCAACACAGTTTCAGGAAGAACCTTTCCTATTCCAACATGACTGTGCTCCAGTGCCCTAAGCAAGCATGGTTGGATGAGTTTGGTGTGGAAGAACTTGACTGGCCTTAATCCAGGCCTTCTCGTCCAACATCAGTGTCCGATTTCATAAATCTACAGAATGAATGAGCACAAATTCCCACAAAAACACTCAAAAATCCAAGATATGTTTGAATGTAATGTCATTAAAGTTGGTCATGTGTCCCAATACTTTTGTCCATGTATTGCAACATGACATGCAAATATATAAATATTCGGAGGTTTTCTTG
Organism: Phenacogrammus interruptus; assembly: GCA_037974425.1. Taxonomy (NCBI): domain Eukaryota; kingdom Metazoa; phylum Chordata; class Actinopteri; order Characiformes; family Alestidae; genus Phenacogrammus; species Phenacogrammus interruptus. Next base: position 6,125,955 of record JBBPCW010000147.1, on the reverse strand, counting down.
ATTTACCAATTTACATTTCACCTCACTGAACAGCTGGAGCGCATGTGTCTGACCAAAACTAAAGAATCGAAATATCCTGGAGGTCCTCCACTCCCACCACTATCTCTGCAAGAGAACCCTGAACAATTCATGGAGAAACCACTTACACCATCTGGCCAGGTGACCAGGTAAGGCCTGGTCATCATCAACACTCAATTCAGTCACTGTAAATGATGCTAACATCACTCATTTCTGCAGTGCTCAGCAGTCTGAAGACTCAGAGATTGACTACTATGAAGCCTCTAACCCAGAGGTGCCTTTGTCCATGGAAGACATTTGCCCTCATATTATTTCACTGGTAAGAAGTCATATGTTGTTAATGGCTCATTTGTTTACTTCGTATTCATGGACTACTTAGTTTTAGTTATCTACATTCTTTTTCAGGGTAAAGACTTCACTGAGAAGACATGGACCAATTATGTCTCATGAAGTAGTGTGAACAATGTCAGCACTTCTGCACTGCAGTTTCGTTGAAATAGTTCAGTATGCTGAAAAATAATTTTTGTTAAATTGTCTTATCTGGTTTGACATATCAGAACATTATATAATAATTTTGTTTCTCATTTTACTTTACTTTAAAGGTCCCATAAAAGGCTTCAAAATAACTGTATTATCTGACTGTAGGCATTTACAGATCAATAGACAGACTATTCGTAGACAATCATAGACAATGATTTTATTAAAGTAGAAAAAACAGTAGTTTTTTATAAAGAATTAAAAATTTTACTGTATACATAAAACCTGTTATATTATATCCATCTGTTTTATGTGCTTAATCAACCTTATAGCATGATTCCTTCTTTTTTTGCATATAGACAACACACACACACACACACACACACACACACACACACACACACACACACACACATACATGCAGTACTGTGCAAAAGTCTTATGCAAATTGTTTTTTCAGTGTGTGATAATTCATCTTTCTGCTACCAGAGTTAACATCTGAAAACATAATGCAAATAAACATTAAAAACAGTAAAAAGGATTGTTTTGTTTGTAAAAAAAAAAAAGAACTTATATTGTGTGAGCTGGTGAAGAGAACACTGGTTCGGTTCCAGATTTCTCCTTGGTTCCTCCAGGAGAATAGGAACTTTTGTGAACAGCAGCTCCTGATTTAATTTACTGAAGAACTGATCGAGTTAAACCAGGTTTCTGTTGGATTACTACAAGTAATAGAGGACTTCCACATAGAATACACAGATATTCTGTACATACAACCATACATAGCATTTACTGTGTAATGCTATTGGTATTCATTCTATTTAGGTTTATTTGCTATATTTAGTAATATTCATGTGAAAATGAGCACACACTGATCATGTGAACGGTTTTTTAAATATTGTTTTTGTAGGTGCCATTTTCACTGAACTGAAGAAATGATTTAAATTCTGTTTCAGTTCAGAAGACAAACAGATTGTCTGTTTTTGATTAAAATAGTAAATCAAGTTAAACCAACATCTCTTCCACACACTGGTGTGTAAATAGTACACAGCATTAGAAATGCTTTCAGTAATTCAGTATAACGTCCATCCATCCATCCATCCATTATCTACCCCTTATTCCTGCATTCAGGGTCGGGGGGGGGCTGGATCAGTATAACGTATAGTATGATATTAAGTAGTAGGTGGTTTGGTGTGAAGTATTGTCGGTTTTATTCCAGGTGTGGTGCTGTGTGCGCGTTTATTGGCGCGTTTATTGGTTGATCGGCTCTTAACCAATAGCATTTGAGCCGGCACGAATGAGCCGGGCCTATCAGCGTCCTCCCGGGAGAGGCAGCGCTACTAGGGGGCTTTTTATACAGAACTAGAAACTCAGAGGGCCCAACAGATTTAACTCTCACTTCAGTGCTGGGAGTGTCTCCTTCTCTCTCACACACGCACGCACGCACACAGAGGAGACTTCAACACAGTCTGGATTAAGGACACCTGCACTACTAAAGTATGGCTTCAGCTGTCACTGAGGGTCCGGGTAAGGCTCGGGTGGACCATCTTCTGAGTGCCGTGGAGAGTGAGCTGCAGGCTGGCAGCGAGAAGGGAGACCCCACCGAGAGAGAGCTGAAAGTCAGCTTGGACGAGGTGGAGCTGTGGCAGAAATTCAGAGAGCTGACCAACGAGATGATAGTGACCAAAAACGGCAGGTACACACAGCACTGTTACACTTCTGCGCGAAATATCAATGCACTGAAGCTGCTCATAATTCACACCTGAGATTTACCCTTTATACTTGTATAGCTTTAATTCTGTTGGTTACGCTGCTTCTACTTTCCTCTCTTGTTCTGTCCACTTTGCTGCCATATCTATGAAAAATTCCTTCTTATGGGACTAATAAAGGGTCATCTTATTTTATCTTAGTACATCACCACTGGCAAAAGTGAGCAAACTGACAATACTTTGTTGCTTTAAAATGTTTCATTAATGAGTAATTCACACAGTCTTGAATGCATCACTTCAGTGCATTCCTTTTAACACAAAAACAGGCTCATCTGCAAAGAAATGCAGTACATATTACATCTGCTTAAACCCATTTTAGTGAATATACTGAAAAAATTGAAACATGTAATTTTGTTGGTTTTTGTTGCATTTTTTAGTTTATTATATTTTTACTGTGCACTTCTTCGTTGATTTATACTAATGCATTTGAGCATGCTCTAATCTAGGACAGGTTTCATTAAATGTTGTTAATGCTATAATGGGCATAAACATTTACATATAATAAATATACAATAAACATTTATTTTGTGCGTAATGTGTTTCCAGTGGTCTCACAGTTTCTAATAATCAGACAAATTACATGTAAAAGTGACCCAAAAATGACACAGGGCTTTTTTAAAAACTGTAGACAATATTCAGCTTCAGTCTGTCCACTTACTCACATCCTCCTCTATAGACATTAGCACCAGAGTTTGCTTTGAAAGTGTGTGTGTGTGTGTGTGTGTGTGTGTGTGTGTGTGTGTGTGTGTGTGTGTGTGTGTGTGTGTGTGTGT